>JAMKPZ010000288.1:0-89576 GCA_024699675.1 Amphibolis antarctica
GGCGGAAATCAGAAATGTATGGTGCGGGTTCGCGTTGATTGGACCGCCCGCCACTCCCGAACCCGGTTCGCACGTATTGACTACGGTTTCGCTTCTTTTTTTTTTTTTTTTTCTACTTCTAATTTTTTTAAATATTCTAATTTAATAATAATATATACATTCTTTAATTTATTATTTTTATTATTAAAATTATTTTTATCATAAAATTATTCTTCTAAAATTACTTTTTCTTACGAAAGAAAAAAAAAACGAAACCTACGAAGTCAAACGGCCCAGCCGCCAACCGTTGATTTTTTATTTTTTTTTCCAGAAGTAACGTTGATGTGCGTGCTCCACAAGATATTGGCATCTTTTGGACAATAACCAAAAATTATTTTTAGAATTATTATAACATGAGATTTTTTTTAATATAATTTTTTCATCATCTTTAATCATATTAATATTTAAAAAATAAATTTAATATTTATTTATTTATTTAAATATTAAAATAATATAAACATTAAAAATATATTTATCTATCTAATGTATTTATTTAAGTGGTAAAAATTGGTGAGGTTGAGTTTACATTATCTTAAAAATTACATAATTTACGAAGTAAGTTTTTTTATGATTTTTTAATTAAAATATTAAAATTATTTAATAAATATTATTATAAAATGTTATATCATACAGTGAAAAATAAAATTATATAGTATTTACCTCGTAAACAAACAATGTTATATATTGTCACTAACACACAAATCGAGAAAAACTTACGTGTTTGAATATACTTATTATGCGTTTGTTTTCTATGTATTTCACCGTACACGGTAGTATTCTATATGATAACCCTTAAAATAATAATATTATTATAATTCTTTAAAAAATATTAATAAATATCATTTATTATTCTATTATATATTTTATTTATTAATTATTACAACTTTTACAAAAAAATACTATTTACGATAAATACTAAAATACTATCGTCACTTTTTCAATCGTATAATTTTTAACAAATCATGAACTTACCTCACCTCACCCTTCTTTTTTACTCTTGAAATCATAAAAATCACATTCTAAACGCAGTCATTATTTCTAGTAGTTAAATTAAATGAGATCGCCGATACCATAGGCGCTTATCGTAAATATCATTGAATTTTTCATAAATTAAAATTGACAAGAGAAGTGTTCTTACCTTCTCATATTTTTACTATTAAATTTTTGTTAATAAGATATGGCTCACTTCTTAATTCTTATGTTGATTTCACTTATAAATTTATAAAGAATTCAACAATACTTTACGGTTATAAATACCTGCAATTCTAACTGTTTCTAATAACAAGTAATTTATTACTCAAATTATTATATAATTCTAATTTTATTTACGTAATTAACATTTTTACTTTTAATTTTTAGAAGTACTCTTAATTTTACGATGATATATATATTTTTTAATTTATTTATTTTATTCTCTTTAAAATTTAAAATTATTATTTTTTAAATCACATTTTTCATTTAGAAATAAAAAAAAAAGTTCACTAAGAGTTTTAATTGTAATCAATTTTTGAAATTGAGAAAAATTATCTCGAAAACGTACGTAAAGATAAAATTTTAAAATTTTAACATTATTAATTTAATTAAAAAAAATTATTTAAATCTTTTATTAATTTGATAAGTGTGTCTTTTTTTTAATACAACGGTAATATTTGTAAAAAAAAGGATTATTAACGCAATTTTCAAAGAAAACAGGGGAAGCAGAAATTTAACAGTGGTCGAAATCGGACGCCACGCCGGCGAGGAAAGCCGATGGCTCCAAAAGGTTTACTTGGAAGACGAAGAAGTCGGCGGCGGCGGCGGCGGTCCGGCGGTGTCGGCGACGGTATACCACCCACCCCCAAGGTTGGCTTCCTCGTCCAAGCACAAATCCTCCGTCTTCCTCAACACCGAGTGCACCAACACGACGGCAGCGGCGGTAATCAAAGCCCCGACGATGTTGCCGGTGGCGCCGGTGAAGAGAAGGGCCACGACCGTGACGACGGAGAGGACGAGGAGCACGAACCAGTCGCTCAGGGTCCTGCCGAGCAGCACCAGCGGCTCGTCCCTGAGAAAGTAGCCGACGAGCCAGACGGCCATCATGATGAAGAAGACGATGAGGGAGATGGGGTGCCAGAGCAGGCTGAGGAAGAGGACAGCGAGGGCGATGATGGCGTAGTTGGTGGAGAAGTAGGCGAGGTTGGTCCGGGCCCGGAGGTAGCAGTCGGAGAGGCCATGGGGGAGGGTGAAGGCGTGGAGGTGGGCGACCTCCTTCCACGGCCGGCGGGTGGCGAGCTGGGTCCTGATCCGGGCCTTCGCGTGGGAGATGAGGGTGGGTATGGAGGTCGGCGTCGTCGGCTCCCGCTGCTGCGCCGACGTCGGAATTCCGCCGTACGTTGCCATCGGAGTCGAAGAAGAAGAAGAAGAAGAAGAAGCTGCGGTGGTGGTCCGCCGACAGAGATCAATCAGATCCGTGTGTAGGTGAAATTTTATTTATTTATTTATTTATTTGAGCGAGTAGGAGTATAACGTGGGGATCTGACGATCACTTTACAGTTTGTAATATTTTTATTCTTTATTAATAAATTTTATAAAGAAAATGGTACTCTTAATTATATAACAAAGAAATTTCTGTTTGTATATTTTAAAAAATAATTTTTTGAAAAATTGGATAAATTTAGTGATTTGTATTTTTTTAAAATTTTTTGAGTATTCTGCAAATTTTAAAAATATTTTAAATTTTTTTGATTAAGAAAATTTTGGTCGTTAACAAAAATTTTATCATATACTTTGTTGACTTTATACGACTTGTTTAATGATCATTACTAAACTCATAATTATAAAGAAAATAAAAAATAATATTTAAAATATAAAAATAATAATTTTTAAATTATTTTTTTAATATTTTCACAACGTAAGTCTTAAAAAAAATTATTTTTCTAAATTTCTATTTTTTATAACGTGCACAATGAAAAAAAATAACAATTTTTTATTATTGAAAATTCGATATAGTAATTAAAAATCGAAGGTATCATTCACGTGAACTTTTTTTTCACTTGTAAAATCACTTCTGTACACATTTTAATATATAAAATTATTTTTAATATCATTATTATTATATAAATTTTAATAAAAAATTTTATCATTAAAATTATTATATAATTTTAATATTTTTCATGAAACTAACATCAATTTTAACTTTATTTTACTGGTAAAGTTTAAAAAATTGTCATTAAAGGAGTATTTGTTTACGTAGTAGAATTAATTAGAGTATTGTTTACTCTTTTTAAAAAAATTACACAATTTACAGGTATTTTGATATAGTTTTTTAATGTTAAAATTATTATTATTATAAAATACTATAATATATAATAAAAAACAAAAATACATAATAACTATCTCATAAATAAACAAACTCCAAGCAATCGTTCACTAAATATACTTCTCTCGGAGAGAAGAAAAAAAAGATTTCTAAGAAAAGTTTTTTATCTTTTAAAAATTAATAATAAAAAATTTTAAAAAAAATTTATTATTAAAATATTAAAAAAATCTGAAAATAAAAAATTCCATGGAATAATGTATGCACCTATGATAATTTAAGAAAATTTATATTTAATTTTTTAAAATATTTTAAATTTTTAACATTTTAATTTTTTTAAAAAAAATTAAAAGTAAAAAAAGACGAGTACCTTTACTTCAATTTCAATAAAAAAACTGTCAATCGAACGCACCGGAAGTCAACACATCTCATGAAAGCAGCGTGAGGAAGCAGCAGGCAGCACGAGCGCCAATAAGGCTTGCACCGTTCCGTTCGGCTCTGGCGATCTGCTCAGCCATGGCGGCCGCCCCCATCTCCGCCGGCTCGGCCTCACTGGAGGACCATTCAACCGCCGCCCTCATCCCCGCCGCCGCCAGGACCACCTCCCACTCCCCGCCGGTCCGCTCCGTCACGGCCGTCGTCTTCTCCGCCCTCCTCCTCACCACCTGCGTCGCGGTCGCCTCCGCCTTCGCCTTCGCCTTCCTGTTCTTCACCGCCCCCATGTCCCCCCACCTGATCCGTCTCCCCAACCCCCACGCCCGCCCGCTCACCGCCCTCCCCCACCCCGTCGTCGTCCTCGTCTCCAGCGACGGCTTCCGGTTCGGGTACCAGTACAAGACTGACACCCCCAACATTCGCCGCCTCATCGCCAACGGCACGGAGGCCTCCGCCGGTCTGATTCCGGTGTATCCAACCCTAACCTTCCCCAACCACTACTCCATCGTCACCGGGCTGTACCCTGCGTACCACGGCATCATCAACAACTATTTCTCGGATCCGGCGGACGGGAGCAAGTTCAACATGGGCAGCCACGAACCTAAGTGGTGGCTAGGGCAGCCGCTGTGGGAGACGGTGGTGAATCAAGGGATGAAGGCTGCGACCTACTTCTGGCCCGGGTCGGAGGTCAAGAAGGGAGCTTGGGATTGTCCGGCGAAGTACTGCCGGAGGTACGATGAGTCCGTCCCTTTCGACGACAGGGTTGACGCGGTGCTGGGCTACTTCGATCTTCCCGGAGACGAGTTGCCGTGGTTCATCACGCTCTACTTCGAGGATCCCGACCATCAAGGGCACAAGGTCGGCCCGGACGACGGCGAGATCACAGCTGCCGTCGCCAACATCGACAGATTGATCGGGAGGTTGATCATCGGGCTGGAGAAGAGAGGGGTTTTCGAGGATGCCACAATTATCCTCCTCGGCGACCATGGAATGGTTGGTACTTGTGATCAGAAGCTCATTTTCATCGACGACATGTCATCTTGGATCAAAATTCCCAGCGCCTGGATTCAATCCACCACCCCTGTTCTTGCGATCACGCCGACGTCAAGCGAACCTCCTTCGAGCATCGTCGCGAAGATGAACCAAGCATTGAGCTCAGGAAAGGTCGACAATGGCAATCACCTCAAGATGTACCTCAAGGAGGACCTTCCTCAGAGGTTACATTACTCTGAAAGCTACAGAATTCCACCTATTGTGGGCCTGTTGGATGAAGGTTACAAGGTGGAGAAGAAGAGATCGACAAAGCAAGAGTGTGGAGGAGCTCATGGCTACGACAATGCTTTCTTCTCCATGAGAACAATCTTTGTGGCACACGGGCCACGGTTTGCAAGAGGGCGTAAAATACCATCTTTTGAGAATGTTGAAATATACAACTTGGTCACCTCAATCCTGAAGATCCAGGGAGCTCCCAACAATGGCTCCCTCTCATTTCCTGATCAAGTCCTCCTCCCAAGTGGTTGAGGCATTTTGCTGGTTATCAAGGATTGTTTTGGGAGGAACTCAATCGATGCCGTGTGGAATTGAAGCTTCTTCGTTCGACTTCGTCCAAACAATCTTATGCGGAGGAAACAGTTGTGGAAGTGCAAGACTGCTCGTCCTTGTTGTGTCCAGGGGAAGACAAGTGGTTTAGAATGTTCGATGCTATAGATTCAGCATGATTTGTTCTGGATTGCGGAGCAATCCTTGTTTTGCCTTCACCACCAATGACTGTAAGTTGTTTGGATTTATGGTAATCCTGCAGTCTCAAGTTGTGTTTGGCTTTTGGTGTTTAAAGATCCCAACGAACAATTGCTTAGCATATAGATTTGTTTGCCCTGTTTGGCTTTGACTATAATCTTGATCATTTGTCTTTGACATGGCATTTTACTGGTTCAATAGATTCCAGACATTTAGCACTGCCTTGAAAATACCCAAAACCCAGTGAAGCAAGAATAAGGCATTGCTGCCATGATTGTTTTCTTTCAGACCTTCTCTTTGCAAGTACCTAAAGAATTACAGTTTTCACTAAGAAGTAAGCACCCAAACTTACAGCATTAATGGAATTTGCTGCTACATTCTGAAATCTGAATTCATGGTTCTGCAGAAAGCCCAACTGATTGTAAATCAAAAAATTTACTATTCCATGGAACCTTCATCCTTATAATAGCAAATCTAAAATGACCCCTTAGACAATATGTTGATGCATTCAACCATCATCAGTTAAATGGGTTGGAGATCCTGGGGGGGATTTTGACAAAAAGAGAAGAAAAACACCCAAGATCTATGATTTCAAGTCCTGCTTTTTTCATGATTCCTCTACACTGATTCCAAAAAGAATTCCGAACATGTTCCTACAACCAAAGTGCCCTATAGCTTATTATTTTCTTCATAATGGTATTGCTGTTGCTTAGATGACCTTATTTGTTTGTGATATTATATTAAAATATGATCGTTTAATTCAAAGCAAATCATCATATTTATATTTATATTTATACCATCATTATCTTCTGCAAGAGAATTGAGGTGCCTCCTTGGGTCTTCTAAATGTCTGATTTTCTGCAAGTGCTGGCAAGAAATCAAGTTTCAATTTACAATTATAGATTTGTTTTATTGTATAAGTCTGATGGATCAAATGGATTAAGATGATATCATATTATCTTTTTCTTCCCACAAAAATACAAGATCTGTTCAAATGATGCCAAGACTAATTGTCATTAGATGAAAAAAGACTAATCTTATGGATAAGAAAATGGTAAATGAGACTTGAAATATCAACAAAACAGAACTCAATAATACTACAATAACACATGAAAATCCATCATTTTTAGTATTATCTTGACATAATCTACAGAATCGATATTAAGATTATTAGGAGGTATTTGAGAATACTTTTTTTTTGCGCTAATTTCTTTTAAAAAGTACATCAGAATTCAAATTTTAGAAACTTATAAAGTACATTAAGGCTTTCTGGCTCCTTAAGCAGAGACTTTAACTTAGCTTTTTAAATAAAAGGTTGTACAACTGCAGGTGCTTGCTGTCTGAATTCTAATCCTAAATTTTAAACTTTAAATTCTAACTTCATAATGTTTGTAGTTTTTTTTTAATAAATTCATGAATAAATTTCACATTTAAGGTAAAATTTATCAATAAAAAAATTAAAAAAATTTCTTGTGAGAGGCTCCCATACCAAGTGACATTGAACGTGTCTATGCAGTAAAAAAAAAAATTTATGATATGTGTAGCATGCTTTTCTCTACATTAATTTTGGAGATGAAAGATTATTTATCAAAATTTATCTTCAACCAAGATAAAACTTGGAAAAGAAAAATTTTGTTTTAAGTTAATGATGATTGTGAGCATTTGCAATGGTAAAAAAAAAAAATATACAAATTAGACGATAAGAACGGAATGACCATTATTAGGTAAAGTAATACATTGGATGGACATGAAGGTGGGTTTTGTATCTTCGAAAATTGTGGAAAAAGAAAATTCAAAAAAAAAAATTCAGATTTTCGATTGTATGTGTTGATAGAAATTTAGGGAAAAAATTTAGAATTTCTATTTATATATATAGATTTTTCTTTTGACATCTCTCACCTCTGGGACAAGAAAAATTGTTGGCCTTCCAAAAATATCGTTATCAACTCTTTTCTTTTAACTTCTTAAGACTATTTACCATTACATCAAATATCTTTTGATGTCATCATAACTATCTCTCATCACAGTCATCGTAATTATTGACTCTTCTCTTGTGTATTCTCAACACACTCACAAGGCTATACTCTTCCTTCCTTTCTCCTGATATTTCTTCTCTTTTTTTATTGACACTGTCTAAAGCATCTTCGATTGTAAATTGTCTCTTTTACAATCGACGTCTCTTCTTCCTTTTTCTTGACGTTACTTTTTCTCTTCTCATGACCTCTTCTCCCTTTCGAGTTTTCCCTTTTCTTCCGACACCATAGACCTCCTTTCTCTCAATCTCCTTCCTATGCTTTCTCCCGACTTCACATGTCTCTTTTATGTTTCTTCTTCTCCCAACGCCAATACAAAGGAGTGGCAAAGAGGAACCAAAGATGAGAAAAAGAAACTAGTGACAAGGAGGTAGACATAAAAGGAAGGGGCAAGGAGAAGTAGCAACATGAGGAATAGCGAGGAAGAACACGGACATAGGAATAGTGGAAAAGAGAAGTCAATCACAAGAGTAGGAATTGGTGGTGAGAAGGCAAACATGAAGATGAAGAATGAGAAGAAATGCAGTTGTAAGAAGAGCAACAAAGAGGAGGACAATCATAAGAAGAGCAATGAGAATGAATTGATCATAAGGAGGAAGAAGTCACTAAAGTAGACATGGGGCAAAAAAGACACCAAATTCTTTGTGATTCAGATGAGGGAGGGGCGAAACGAATTCTTGACCTTTCTTATGATCTTATTTGTACAAGTATTTATTACTATACATCACAGTATTCTACAATATTATTTATTAAATAATTTTTACATTTTTTACTATTCATTAAATATGATAACTCTTAAAAAAATACTATTATTATAACTTTCAAAAAAAAAAATATCATCGTTACATTAATATAATAAATATTATTCATTATTCTATTACATATTTTATTCATTATTCATTAACATTATCATCACATTATTATAATAAATACTATACATTATCTTTTTACTTATTTTTATTATTATTTATTACAACTTTAAAAAAAATACTATTATTTTTTTATTATCGTAAATTATATAATTTCTAGAAAAATGTAAAATTCAATTCAACCCACTAAAACACCCATACAAACACTACTTATATACGACATTCATTTGAAAATTCAATTTTGTAATCCATATGTGACACAAATGTTTAAATTAAACAAAAATTTTGTAATAATTTTATCACAACATATTTTTCTACATTTTGTTAAATCTCTTTCAATCATTACATAGTTACAAGAAAAATATACAAATATATTTAAAATGTTAAAATATAAAAAAAAATTAAAATTTTAAAATTAATTTTTCAAAATTTCCACAACAAATACAAACACCTATTTTTTAAAATTTTTTAATTTCTTTTCTTTCTTAAATTTTTATTTCTCAAATTTTTTACATATACGAACCTGAAATATAAAACTATTCTTAAGAAAAATATTGACGCTAACCTTGAAGGAGTGGGGGGGCTTGTTTCTTTTCTAGAAAACGAAAAAAAAATTTAACGTAACACAGTTTTTTAAATTTAAAAAAATTTAAATTTTTTTTTGAAATATTAAAAATTTAAAATATTTTTAATTTTTAAATTTTTATAACGTAACATAATTTTTTATTTTCAAGATTTGTAATATTTTAATAATAAATGTTTTTAAAATTATTTCCTTTTTAAGACCCATAAATGAAGGTTCCATCAATAACTACAGGCAATTTTGTTCAATCTCTCTCTCTCTCTCTCTCTTCCATGTCCAATCCTGCACAATGGTCACCTGAAGCACAGATCCGCCGCGCCTCCACCTCCTCCTCTGTAATGCAAAGCCGCCGCCTACACCACACCACCCCCCCCCTTCCCTATCCCCAAATCTCTCTCTCTCTCTGTGTCTCTCGTTGCTACCTAGTTGCCTTCGTGTGCTGTTATACTGCTTTCCCTCACCTTCTCCCATCTGGGATCTGCTCTTTTTGCCATCTAGGTTTCATTGGGTAGAGCTCGAGGAGCGCATTGTCGGCGGGGGAGACGTTGTGCGCCGCCTTCACGGCGATCTTGGCAATCATGGAGGTCATCTTCCACGCGGCGGCCGTGTGCTGAGAATGAGGAGGAGGAGGAGGAGGCGCCGCGCCGGAGCCATGGATTTCGGGATCTTGCCACTGTCTGTACCCTCTGATCTTGTCGCTCCCGACTATAAAAATTGCAATTTTGTTTTACTGCTCTTCATTCAACAGTTAAACTCTCGTAATATTGATGGTAATCTGAATATGACAAAACGGGGATCATGTAGAGTATACGTTGAGAATAAAGTTTACAGAGATTTTTACTGTGTAATTTGGTACAGTTTTGATTCCACCGTGAAAGTTCATATTTGAATGAGCAAATCGGTTTATAAATTAGCCCTAGAAGAAACATAACTGGTCTTTCTGGTGTATCTTTTGACCTTGTGGTTGTGTGAATTCCAGGTGGAATGCGCATGGTCAGAGTAATATGTAGAATAAATCTGTATGATTTAAGGAGTGATTTTAGAACAAGAAATGAGAGGCTTATATGAATTTAATGAATGATACCTAATATGAATTTCTAGGGATAACCAATTATAACTTTACCTTATAAATGGAGATATGATTTCTTAAAATTTAAGATAGGTTCTTTTATTAGAAGGAGAGAATTAATTAGTATAGACAAAATTTAAAAAAAAAGGGTGAGTTAATAACAACTTGGTTAAAAATTATAAGAAAAAGCTTGGAGAAAAAGAATTCATATGATCAATCTCTTATGGTAGAATTATAATTTGGGTTGTTATTATTGTTGTCCTTCAATCATATTGGAGTAACCTTACCGTAGCATCAAGGTTTGCTTGCTTTCTTTCATTGTCACTCAACTTTGAATACAACACAATGTTGTAAAAATAAAAATAGACATTAGATGGAATGAACATTAAAATATTTTAAAAATAAAAATTTAAATGGTATTTTTTGAAGAAGGAAATAAATACAACTATATTTACAAATATACAAGTATCACAATCATTAAAATAATTGAAGAAAATAAAATATAATTCAATTTCATATAGTATAATTTCAAATACATTTTATTTTGCATAGTTATCATTAAATAGCAAATAATTAGCTTCAAAACATAAATAAACATATAAAAAGTACAATTAGAGTTATAAACAACAAAATATGAAATCTAAAAAATAAAAGAAATGTCCATTTTATCATCCGAAGAGGGAAAAATTACCATTTTTCCTCAAAATAGGGTTTGGGAGGGGGGTTTAGAGAATGGCCACTTAAATGGAAAATGATCTTTTTTTCCAAACCATTTTTTTTTCCTATTTTCCCAAAAAATGAAATGGATTGAGGTGAAAAACATTTAGATATGTTTGATTCCATTTTTCACAAGCAATGATACAACATCAATACAACAAAAGCATTCTGAAGGAAAATGAATTACATGTATTTGACAAATTCCAACAGTAAAATAAAAAGAAAAACACACTTTTCTGCACAGAGATATGTAAATAGAATAATACCAAGGTACCCGATGTTATAATTCAGGAATGGTATATACAAGTTAAGAAAACAGAGATTGTGCTTGAATAGTTAGCAGTGGAGCTATGAAGGGTGCGCCTAAGTGCATTCCAGCCAGAAAACATACCAGGATGCTGGTCATTCTAAGACAGACTTGCATCACCACAGAATGCATCAGCTTCAAATGATCTGGCAGACTCATCATTGTAAACTCCCGAAACCATGCTTCCACCTGCAGCTTCTAATGAAGAATCCTTGGGACTTTCAACATAAATAAATAGAAGTGTACATGCAACTAAAGATATTGCCAGGCCAACAAGGGTAAGCTTCACCCGATTCAGCACAGGTTTTACCTAAATAAAAACAAGCAAGCTGAATAGAAGGAAAATTGAGTATCCATAAAAACGTGTTGAGAAAAAAATTCAAGGAGCATTAAATTTAATCATGGGAGAAGGTTTTTGTTTTTTAAAGGATCGCAATATAATGCATATAGCAATAAGGGCAAGAAAAAACTTAATGATGTTGCAAGCTGTTCTTTATTTAATGGGGAGTATAATGGGACAGAAAATAATTTTATAATATGAAAGTCCTTCCAGAGTGAAGCTGGAAGTATTCTAAAAGGAACACAAGTACTCAATATATCTCAAAGTTAGTGCAGTAATGAGATAATTTGAGAAAAATACTAAGTTTGAATTCTCATGCAAATTTATTAAACAAACTCAACAAAAATTACTACATGAAAAGCCTTATATGATGGTGAATAAGAGATCAAGATATAGTTTACAAATTGTAAAAATCGGTTGTTCTTGGAACGAATTAAAGAAAATATTATGCAAGAAGCATTGATTTGAAACAGTATATCACTTACTGAAAAGGAACCAAGAAGCCGATCACGAGCTAAAACCTCTGGAGTCTTAACCCATACCTGTCAATGACATGAGCACCAGCCCAGCATGCCAAGTTCAGTCGTGAGCAGCAAAAAAATGGACTACTTTATGTTAAGAAATAAAACATGGAAATAGAAGGGTGAAAGAAACTGCAGCAATGTCTCCAACCGCCACAGGAAAGTACCAGTGTTGGTTTAAGACTTTTCTACAGGTAGCAAAGATGTATTTATATGATAAATATATGTTAGGGTGTAATTATTTTATTTTATTGTTTGAATAAAGATAAACTATGTACCAAATTTAATTAGATATATGATGTTTTCTTCGGTTACAAAATGAAAAGCACATTAATCACATCCTTATTAGAAACATAGACCCTCTTTGAGTAAGCTTCAAAAAGAACATGAAGGAAACCTTCAAGAAGAACAGGGTAAAATTCAATTTAAAGCTCAATATTTGGTGTGATCATTATACTTACCGAAGTCCAGCAATACCACCACTCATCCTCACCATCGCTTGAACAATTTTAAAAAAACCCTCCACAGAACCAATCACTTGAAATCCCATCCAAAATCAAGGAAACAAAACAGTTACCTGTCCATCATACCATCCCGTTTCCTCGTCTGCAACACAAATCAAACAAGAAAAATCATCAAATAATCAAAACATAGCACAAAGAAGCTATGAGGACCAAAAGTTTTACATTCGACGGTAGCACTGAGCAGCCGATTCCCAACATACGCCCAACCAAGGTATATCCTAAGCACCGCCAAAGTGACGGCCCAAATTCCCGTCGACGCGGCCCCAAGGGCAATCTTCACTCCCTCCACCTTCGGATCGGCAGTAACATAGCCCTTCCCGAACGCCGCGACGGGGAGTCCGACGAACAGCGCGAAGGAGGCGCCGATCAAAGCAAGCCTGGACCAGTAGCGTTCGATGTCCCCCGCCGCCCAGGAGAACGGTAGGGAAGTTGTCAGGTGCTGGTACTCGTTCACTGGCTGCTGGTCGAGTGGGACGGGACACTCGGTTTCCGGGGTGCCGTTGTTGCGATAGGAAAAGGATGAGCGGCATGTTGAGAAACGGCGTGGACGGGCGACGGAAGTAGGGGTGGCGGCGGCCAATGGAGGTAGGGAAGCCGGGAGGAGAGCTGCCGAGCGGATCCCGGCAATCGCCGCCGCTGCCGATGGCGCCGCCATGGGAGACGTCGGCGTTTGGCTGAAGGGGATGAAGCGCAAGTGGCGGTTATCTCGTGATGCTGGGCTGACCCGATTTTCTTAACGTACGGTAATATACAATCAAACTAAGTTTTTTTTTAATCAGGCCTCGTAGCATTTTATAATCATTTATTAAATAATTTTTATATTATTTATTATTTATTAAATATAATAATTTTAAAAAAACTTTTAAAAAATATTATCATCATATTAATATAATAAATATTATTTATTATTCTATTACATATTAAACAAAATTAAATTTCTTTAAGGAACATCCACACAAACATTCGAATTAAACAGAATTAAATTTCTCTCAATTCCTTAGGCAAACCTTGTTGAAGACAATGTAACTTAGGGTATGTTTATATACGTAGAATTAATTAGAAATAAATTAATAAAAATTTATTTTTTGAACGGAATTGAATTAGGTAGAAATAAATTTAATATAGAGGTGTTTGTACACTTCTTAAAATTGAATAAAATTAAAAGTTTTCGTGGTCAAATAAAAGTGGGCAAAGACGCTTGGGTTAGTTGAATTCTATACGATTCATATATCATGAACTTGAATTTCATTTCTATCATAAATTGTAGAATAAACAATACCAACAAAAATGAATGGAATTCAATTCTACTAATACAAACAAATGATTCATGAGAATTAAATTTATTTCAATTCGATTTTCATAAATTCCATGGATATAAATGGAAAATTAATTACTTATCTTATGTCTAGGTGACTTTTTGTTCTTCTCAGCTTGTAAATGTTTTTGTAAACACTTGACTTGTGCTTTTTGACGTGCATTCAACACTTCAAAAAAAAGAAAAAAGAGCTTAAACATGGTCACCGATGTTCGGTTGATCGGCCCAATACTATATTTATTCTTACGTTTTTACTATATATCATAATATTTTATAAGACATTTATTAAATAACTTTTATATTTTTACTATTTATAAAATCAAACAAATATCATTATATCTTTATCATAAATTACATATTTTATCGTAAATCATGAAACTCAACTCACTTCACAAATGAAGCTAATATGAGATAGTTGGGTTAGCAAAAAAGAAAGGTACCTCAGGCTTTATTTTAAAATGTAGTTTACAAAGATTTTTACCATATAAAGTATATGTTTTATCAAATAATGTAATGAAAGTAGAAGTTTTTACTGTAGCTGTTTGAGAGATTTTGACAAACAATCAGAGATTGTAACATATAAAGTTAATAATTAATAATTTTTTTCACAATAATAATATTATTAAATTAAAAAGGTTAGTCAAATACATAAGTTTATGTTTTTCCAAAATACATAGGAAATAGTAAAAAAATAATAAATTAAAATTTTCATAATTTTCTATTTTTTTATACCAAAAATGCAAACTCCCCTTAAATATTATAGTATCTTGATTACATTATAAAATAATTAGTTTACCGAAGCGACAACTTTGGTTGTATTTGTTTAAGTAGAATTAGGTAAAGTTGAGTTTAAGTTTTTTAAAAAATTACACGATGTAAATTTTTGATATGATATTTTTGATGTAAAATGTTAAAAATATTTGATAAATATTACCATACATAAATTCTATTTATTTTTGTGTTTTTTACTTTGCACTTTCATTTTTGTTCTATGTATCACAACATCTTACAATAATATTTATAAAATAATTTTAACATTTTATATTAAAAAATTATATTAAAATATTTATATTGTAAATCATGTAATTTTTTTTTAAATGTGATCACCTTATTTAATTTTACTATATAAATAAGCACACTTATAATTAAAATGTATAGGGAGATTTGTACCTTTTGAAAATAAATGAAAAAATAAATTTGAACATTTTTTTATTATTAAAATATTAAAAATTTGAAAATAGAAAATTTTATGAGATAATTTTTACATCTTATAAAAATTTTAAAAAATTTATATTTAATTTTTTTTAAATTAAAAATATTCTAAATTTTTAATATTTTAACAATAATTTTTTTTTCATATTTTTTTTCGTTAAAACACAAATCTCCTAATAAATATAGTTTTTTAAAAAAGATCTAAACTTGAATAGAAAAAACTAGGGGAAATAAATTGCAAAATGCCCACTGCCTTTTTTCTACGAACGAATTTCGAGCCACCACGCTATCTTCCTCTGCGTTCTCCTCTTCTACCACCCCCCCCCTCCCGGCTCTCCGTCGCTCGCTTCCCTATTTCTAGGGTTTCTGTTTGCTATCCCGCGGAAGGAGAGGAGAGGCAGAGAAGATGAGTGACAACAAGCAACAGGACAACTTCAACCTCTCCAATCTCGGCTCCGCCCTGCCGTCGTCTGGTAACTTTGGTCTTGATTTAGTTTATTTCTGTGTTTTTCGGTGGTTTCCGTTTAGGGTTTTCCTTGATTTTGTGCGTTTGATTTCGTCTGGTTGTGTAGCCCTAAGTGCGGAGGATAGGGCTGGTCTGGTCAATGCCTTGAAGGTACAATTTTTATTTCGAGAAACGTGTGTTTTCGTTGGTGCGAGTTTGGGTTCCGTATGTTGTTGGTTAGTTTGATGTAGTTGAATTTTGCAGAGCAAACTTCAGTCTTTGGCTGGGAAGCATACGGATGTTCTTGAGACTCTGTCTCCTAATGTCAGGAAGCGGGTGGAGTTCCTTCGGGAGATTCAGGTTCGTATAGTAGTTAATGTTTGTCAATTGGTTCGTTTATAAGACACTTCTTTTCCACGTAATGATGCAATTATATGATTTATTAGAAAACCTATTGTAGCTATGTTCTGATACTCTTTTATGGGATTGATATGTTTTGAAATGTATATAAGCTTTGTTTGGCCACATTGGTAAGAAAATCTCTAGGTGGGGATTAGTTAGCAGATTATCTCTTCTTTAGGGATTTTTTTTTTACATGCACTTCGTTCACTTTTAGTACGATTGATGAATAATGTAAAGGTTTATTTTGATGGATGCATACATTCATTGATCCTATAATGTTCCTGGTGTTAATTTCAGACCATGAACCCCTGGACATACCTCCTTTTACTGCATGTAAGAAAATAAAAAAGAACAAGTTAGGGTCATCATTCAAAATGGTCTACTCATTGAGAAACTTTGATACATTGAATTGTTAAAATGAGAACATACTGTTTTCTTTGTTCCCTAGATGCAGACTTGACTAACACTTTCTTTCAAGATTTTAAAGAAAACAAACTTAGATGAGCCTAGGAATCAAGGTGTGAATTGAGCCCTAGCAGCTCACCTTGTCTTGTCTTGACTGAGTGGATCTTTTGTTATATTTGTTTAATGAAATATATTATTTTAAGTTTTCAAAATATTTTCATTACAAAAAATAAAATAGAATTTTTCTGATAGAATTCTACTAAAATATAATTTTTGAAATATATATTTACATATATTAACGAAATATACATATTAGTATTATTACACATTTGCACCTCATGCATTAATGTTAATTAGGATTTATTATGTATTTGAATTTTTTTAGAAAATAATAGAGTTAAAGCTGTACATTATTACACACAAACACACTTAAAACTAAAAAAAATTGAATGGGTGCCTAGGTGTTCAAGGCTCCCTACCACCTGGGTGCCTTAAAAAGTATGTTCACTATAGTCCAAATTTGATACAATGAATTTTTAGAATGAGTTCCCTTTCTTTTTTATTTTTCCCATGAATGAATGTGCCTGACTAACTTTTTTTTTCAAGATTTAAGAAAATAAGCTTCATCGTTTTTATAGTGAATGAAATATGATGGTGCATGAGTGCATCACTACCTCCATTTGGAACAAATGCAATGCTTCTGTGAAGCTTATAACCTTTTCTCTTTTGCTATTCTGTCCATAACCTTTTGACAGATAATAATTCCAGTCAAAATAGTTTCGTTTCAATGAATTATTTGTTAAATATGCATAATTTATTGTGTAATAATTAGTGAGCAGAATATCAGGTAATAGTATCTTGCCACATTTTATGAGTCATTTTAATATTTTCTTTCAAATTTGAATGGATTCTATAACTTTGTTATTTTTTTGATAATCATGATTAGTTGATAACAATGGCTTTAGCTTTACAACCAGTTTCTAGTCTCTCACAGTTTTTAAATGCAGAGCCAACATGATGAACTTGAGGCAAAATTTTTTGAAGAAAGAGCAGCTCTTGAGTCTAGATATCAAAAGTTGTACGAACCATTGTACACCAAGGTATTGCATATTGTTCTTGCCATTATGTTCAAGCATCTAAAATGGTTTCACATGGTACCATGGAAGGCATTGAAATCCTTGTTAACGATGTTCTTAATCCTGTAACCAACTTATTTCATTTGGTTGTAAACATCCTTGTAACTAGGTGTCGGCATGCCTATTTACCTGCATTTATCATATTTCCTTTTTCTTTAATTTTCTTTTCTTAGCAATTTGTCATTTAACATGCAGCGTTTTGAAGTTGTGAATGGTGTTGCTGAAGTTGAAGGAGTTTCAAAAGAAGGGACAGAAGAAACTCCTGCTAAGGATTCTGCTCCAGAGGGTATGGCTTGTTACATGGGACTGTGGGGTACTTGGTTTCTAGGTGCATTTCATCTTTATTTTAGTTTTTGATGCAGAAAAAGGTGTGCCTGATTTTTGGTTCACTGCAATGAAAGCTAATGAAGTGCTTGCTGAAGAGGTAATGAACCTATGTTCCCTGTCCTACATATACAATATTTCTTTAGACATATTTGAAATATTTCCTTTTTTAAAATCAGATCCAGGAGCGTGACGAAGGAGCTTTAAAGTACCTTAAAGATATTAAGGGGTGCAAAATTGATGAACCCAAGGGTTTCAAACTTGAATTCTTTTTTGATCCAAATCCCTATTTCAAGAATCCTGTGTTGACTAAAACATATCACATGATTGAAGATGATGAACCTATTCTAGAGAAAGCTATTGGGTATAACTATTAAATCATTTGATGTACCTATCTTTAAGTTTTCCCTACTGAAGTTATTGCATGTAACTTATTTCAAAAACTAAATGTGTTTGGTTGATTTAATCGTTAGGACGGAGATAGAGTGGTACCCGGGAAAGAGCTTGACTCAGAAGTTGTTGAAGAAGAAACCTAAGAAGGGGTCAAAGAACACAAAGCCAATAACCAAAACTGAGGACTGTGAGAGCTTCTTTAACTTCTTCAATCCACCAACAGTTCCTGAGGAGGATGAAGATATTGATGAAGAGACTGTAAGTTTTATTGTAAATTATCAAGTCTTGAATGACTCATGTTGATGCAATCTCTTTTTTTCATCTTTCCTAACAGGCGCAGCAGCTACAAAACCAAATGGAGCAGGATTACGACATTGGGTAAGCCCTGATCTTTCCATATGTGGATATGTTTTTCAGCTTTGCCATAGCAAAATTGTTGGGATTGAGAAGTGCCATGTCATCTGCAGATCAACCATTCGCGACAAGATCATACCACATGCTGTTTCGTGGTTTACGGGAGAAGCTGTTCAGGGTGAAGATTTTGAGTTAGATGATGATGATGAGGATGACGAAGATCAGGATGAAGAGGAAGATGATGATGACGAGGAAGACGAGGATGAAGATGAAGAAGAGGCACCTAAAGGCAGCCGTAAGGTGAATCCAGCACTTCATCTTTACTAGTATTTTGCTTGATATGCTTTCCTATGTAGATGATAATCTACTCACTCAATTCTTTAACGTCCATGAACAGTCTTCAGCTGGGCAGAAGGTACTGTTTTTTACTATGTTTTACTATGTAAACATATTTTCCATATTTACCATGTACCAACAGTCAGAAGAGTTTGTTTGTTTAAATTATATTTGCTATGTATCTTTATTTTTACTATATACTTCAGCTATATACAGTAATATTTGTCAAACACCTTTAACATTTTATATTAAAAAATTATACCAAAAGATTTACATCATAAATCAAATAATTTCTTGAAAAATGTAAATCTCACCTTACCTTTAACATTTTATATTAAAAAATTATACCAAAAGATTTACATCATAAATTGATAATTTCTTGAAAAATGTAAATCTCACCTTACCTAATTCTAATTCTTAAACAAACACAACCTAAACTTGCTGAAAGCCTTCAGCTACTTGTTGAAGAACTATTTTGTATTTCTGTTGAGTGATTTGTGCTTGTGAAATGCAGAAGACCATAACTCGAGCTGCTGAAGGTCAAACTGGAGAACGACCACCTGAATGCAAGCAGCAGTAGAAGATTTTTTATGCACCAACACCAGAATTATCGTCTGTATGGTGAAGTAACCCATCTGGGTTGGATGGTTGAATGGGATGCTCTCCCCCACCCCCCACCCCCCACCCCTCCTTTTTTTTTGTTTCCCCATCCTTTTCCTCTCCATTTTACATATAAGAGTTATAGAATAAGAGGTCCAGTGTAGTTGGTGTTCTTCATCCGGTTCGAAGCAGCATACATTGTCATTCTCTTGGCTGCTATGCATGGTCAGTTTCTAAGTGATTGGTTTTTGACAAGTTCTGGTTAATTTATATCGTAATCAATCTTTTTAGTCTAATATAATAGTGATATGATTATTTATGTTGGTATAATATGGATTATACATTGCCCCCTGTCTATGAAGCTCATTTGTGCTTGGCCGTACAGTTTTCTAATTTGTTCAGCAATCAGCAACAGCTCATCAAAAGTTATAACACTGTGATTAAGGTTTTGCTTGTTTTTGATACTAGCAAAACAAATAGAATTGAATTGGACAATACAGAGTTAATGATTAATATTGACAAATGATATCGTGTTACATGTTATTTCAAACAAAAGTCTGTCTTGTTTGTCGTTTATGTTTATTTATGATACTTTGGTGTTATGTACAAAATGTCGAGATGTGCAAATCTCAAGTCTTTAAAGAAATTTTGAATTGTATGCATATGTAGATTGAATGGATATACATATTATTGAGTTTTTTGTTAAAAATATTCTCTTAAGGTGGAGTAAAAAATATTGAGTTGTATAGATATTAAGTTTTTATAGAAATTTTAAGTTATATTTATACGTAGATTGAATGAATATGTATGTTATTGTTGAATTTTTTTTTGTTAAAAATACTTTCACAAGGTAGAGCACATTTGTGCATTTTAAGAGGATTTTTAAATACTAATTTTAAAATAAACTAAAAAATACTCTCTTAAATAAATTATTTTAAAAAATTAAAAAATAACTTAAAATTAGTTATCATCGAAAAAATAACTTTAAGGAATTAGTTTATTGATAATATTATTAAAAATAATTTAAAAAAATAACTGATTCATCGTTCTATAGCTATACTTTAAGGAGAGATTTATATCTATTGAAAATTAATGAAAAGGAAAATCTAACAAGTTTTTATTGGTTGAAATTTTAAAATTTTAAATTTTTTTTATTTAAAAAAAAATTAAATATAATTTTTTTTAAATTTTTATAAAATACACATAATTTTATAAAATTTATCAATTTTAATATTTTAATAATAAACAAATTTCCAAATTTTCGTTTTCAGACCCCCTTGAACGCACCGCACCCTGCGTTCGAGGTCGAGGGTTACAGAGGAAGGGAGGGAAGGGGAGGGCGAGGAGCCGGCGGTGCCAGCGACGAGAACCGAGGAGGAGAGGAGGGAGAGGGATGGCGATGGAGTGGGGTCGAAGGCTGGCATGGGCGTTGGCGACGAACAAGGACAACGTCGTGCACGTCCTCCTCCTCGGCGCACTCGCGGCGATAGGAGCAAGGTCGGTAGCGCAGCAGGGGGAGATCGACGCCCTGGAGGCGGAGAAGCAGTCCCTCCGTTCTAGCAACACGGCGATGCGGAAGTCCATGTGGGAGTGGCGCCACTCCTTGCACGACCTTTACGACTCCGATCCCTCCTCCTCCCCCATCTCCCTCTCCAAGCTCCGGGCCATCTACGGGGAGGACCAGACCCAGGAAGCCCCCGCCGCCGCCGCCTCATACCCCGTTCCGTACTTGTCGACGCAACAGGAAGGTATTACTGTTTTGGAAAATTTGGAAACGTTTTGTTTTGTTTTGTTTTTTTTTTAATTTCTGCCGTGCTTCTTGAAAAGAAAAATTTTAAATTTTTTTTATCGTTGAAATGTTAAAAATGTAAAATATTTTTAATTTTTTTAAAATTAAATATAATTTTAAAAAAAATTTAAAATAGTTTCGTAAAATTCTATATTTCCAGATTTTTAACATTTCAATAATAATAAAAATTTTACTTTTTTTTTTTCATTGATTTTCAAAAGACAAATCCCCCCTTATGATGACCAGTTGCCGTGGAGTCGTTGGATTTATGTGCTTGCCAATGTGTCTTCGGAATTAACTGGAATATGTGTAGGAGAATGCACTTTCGTTGTGCAGTGATCTTTATCATGAAATATTTTCGTATACTTTATCAAATCTTGGGTATACAAAATCACACTTTCTTATTCAAGTCATTTCGTAATCAAGAGATGTCTGCACTACGGGACCTGGTTTTGGAGATGTATTTTTGACGGAATTTGGTAGTTTTAAAGGAGAACATGAGCTCCCTTCTTGAGCGTTACTAGTATCCGAGTCCAATTCGATCTTATATGTGCTTGTGGGCTCATGACATATCTACGTGTGGGAGAAGTCATCGGCACTTGAGGCATGATAGACTTGGTTAGCTCAACAAGAATGTTGGGCGTCAGATAGGGTGGGAAGGCTAATATGAGACTAGTGGTTTAGTTTCATATGGATTAGGTTGTGTCTATCTGTGTGCTATGTATAAGAGAGGATCTCTCTCCTCTTAACCTAGGTTTTCGAGAGAACATAGGCTTTCCTCTACATTACAAAAGCCCACTAGTTCTGCAGAAAATAATCCGTTTTTGCAATGTCTTGAAACTGATTCATGTAATATGAAATGTGATCATAATATTAATAAAGCAAGCTTCTTGCATCAGTAAGACTAGAAATATGTTGATAAGGCTATGTAATGAAAATCTGAACTTGGTCTCTGTAAAAACAGTTGTTTCCATATGAAAAGATACAAACTACCGGGTCTTTTGTTTTGGATGGTCATCTAGTTTATTGCGTCTGATATATCATACACCTGGCCTTGCAAGCGTTTTATTACGCTCTTTGAGTTTGCTGGAAATTTCTAAATAAACATAAACGGTGGCATAGTTTGTGGGATGCACTCTTGAATTTGACGTTTGTTTATTAACTCATTTCATGAATTGGTAATGTCAATTAAACTTTTCTACTTGCTTTCCTTAGTTTATATATTGCTTCATTTCTGTAAATTCTTGTTACATTTTGTTTATAGTCTATGCATCAATTCTTTTTTGCAAGCTCATGTTTGTTGAAAACTTATGCTGTTTCAAGGAAAATTTCATGTATACCATCCAAAACCCAAGGAATTTTGAAAATGCCATTGGATTTTTCAAAATGTTACATTTACCACCATTAATACTTTTTAGTTGCATATATGTTACTATTATAACTAAACATGTTTAATTGGAAAATTGCACATACTTTTCATTACCATTTAGGGAATTCAACTTTGATATTGTGTCAGACTTCAGTGAGGTCAAAAAACATGTGTTGGTAAACTTTGACATATCAGTGACACGTAGATGAAAGTATACGAATGAAAAATGTCATATCTAAATAAAATGACATGCATCAATGAAGTTTCTTTGACATATGTTGATGCTTGATTCCATGTTTCCATTTGAGGGTTAGAGTCTTGATTGCATTGCCTTTGCCAAGCTTAAGATACAATTCTACAAAAGGGTTGTTCTTAAGTAGATGTTGCTATTTGATAGGCAGGAGCTACCAAATGAAACAATGCTTGGTGTGGGATTATGGTGTTGGCAATGGAGACATCCTTCCATCTTCTTGCCTAGTTCTTTGATCCATGCCACTTTAGAAATTAAGTACATTGATGTTGCTGTTGCTGCCTCTAATGTTGCTGTCACTGATGCCACCATTGCTGTTGTCACTATCTCAAATGGAAGAAGATGGTGGAAGAAGAAGTGAAGACTCCGATGGAAAGAGTGCATGAGAAGAGAGAAGTGGAAGGTGTAAGGAGAAGAATGGATCTAGAGTATAGGTTTAAAGGAAATTTGTTAGTTTTTACTCAAACCCTTTATTCAAGGATATATATGAAATTAAAAAGTAGTACACTGGGAAACATGATATTTTGAAAATTTCGGTGATATTTTTGAGATTCCTTTTATTTTAAATGATATATATGAAATTTTCCTTGCTATTTCATTGGTAGACTACCTCAGGGAACCCAATCTATACATTTTCAATTGGTGTAGTACATAGAAATATCATAGCTAGAGTGTGAATCACCTTGCAAAAGTATTTCCTGATATTTCAGCTCGACTCACAAAATTATTACCTCTACTTCATTCTTCTTGGCAGGTGTTACGACGGGGGAAAGTGGGAAGACGGACACAAGCTCAACGATTATTGCAGTCTGAAGGTTGTTCTAATTGTTGAATCCACGTGAATTATTCTCAATAATAGGTGTGTTTATTTGAACTCTAAAGTATAGTTCTTAGTTCTTGGACTTGTACTGTGTAGTTTTTTTGAAGTAATAATGTTTGAACGAATGAATTGCCGTTTAAGAGTTACATTTATTTGTTTTTATATAGTTCCACTTTTACCTTTGAAGAGCTTGTTTTTTTTCAAATGTCTTTGAAAATATTTGAAAGGTCTGTTTATTTAAAAATTCTTAAAAACTTTTACAAAGTTTTAATTTGAGGATTTTTTATTTTTTTAAATTTTTTATTGTAAAAGTTGTTTTAAATGCTAAATTTAAAAAATATGTAAGAACAATTTGCATTTTAAACTTTATTTAATACATTTTAATCGTTTAATGTGAATTACTTATTTAAATTTAATATTTAAATACACACCAATTAAAACACATCAATCAAATAGCCTCTCATGCTTTTGTTGAACAATTAAAAAATGTATTATTTTTTTGCATGGCTTAAGGTCCATTTGTTTCTAAGTATGCATTTGTTTACACCTACTCCTAGTTCTTAGAGTGAATTGAAATTTTTTTTGGAGTTATGCAAATAAATACATTTTTTATTATTAATGCAATAATTTAGGATCTTAATACATCAACTTCAATGTAGTTAATTTCTCACTCAACAGGGGAGTTACTTATCCATAGTTTTTCGAAATGTCAACAGCTCTTTGAAGCTTACGCTTTTTGCCTCCATGAACATGATGTGATTTACAGATTTAATATGACGTAGTTTCTAAAGTTGATAAATTTATGTTAATTTATGTGATATTGTATGTTAAAATTTAGCATTGGTAAAAAATTATAATAAATAAATATTTTTAATATTATAAAATCATAACATTAAAACTTTACAAATACTTTTATTTATTTTTAAAATTATTTTTAATAAAACATATTCTTAAAATATTGTTAGTAACATTATAAAAAAATTACTCTTTAAAATGTAAAATTTGAATTTTCAAAAAGTTTACGAAAAATATTATTTTAACAAATAAACACAACTTTTGAATAATCACTCCTTTTATGTGTTATTTATTTAAGATGTTATAATATTACTCTAAGAATTAGGAATTGTATTCGGGAACTCAAACACACCTTAAATCTAATGGCTCGTAGGATACTTTTAAATGGGCAGCATCAGAATTACAAAACATTTTTACTTACAAAAATACTGTACTTCAATTCTACTACCACAATATTCTCAAAAAAATAATTAATTACTTGTGCCCCACTTTGGTTACGTTAAGTTGGAATTAAGAGTAGTAAAATAAATAAAGATTTCGTTTGTTTAAACAGGGCATAGTGTTTGCTTTCATTTTTTATTATGCATTATAATTACGTACAATAATATTTATCAAATACTTTTAACATTGTAAATCATGTAATTTAGTGTAAATCTTATGTTACCTAATTTTACTGTTTAAACAAACACTACTACAGTTAAGTTACATAGCAATTAACGTGATAGAATTTATATATTAGAGTTTGAGCAATGAAAATGATATGTTGAAATTTATGTGAATTTGAATTAGAGTTGGGGAAGTTCTTTCCAAACGTGGTTTTTTGTAAGGTAGGCAAAGAATTTTATAAAAACACATTTGTATGTAGATACATTGTATTTGATATAAAACAACAATAATAATTCCAGTGTATATGGTGTTTTTATCATTCATTAAATTACATCAATTTAAATATCTTCTGTCTTGTTAAGATGATGAAGGTTATGTCATTTGCTCTTTTTTCTATTTTCTCCCACCACCACATGAACACTGAATTCTTCTCATTTGATGTTTCAAAATTCTTGCTAAATAAGTACCATAGGCTTGTTTGTATACATTAAAAAGCTTAGGAATAGAAATGGAAATAAAAAGTTTAAACAGAAATGATAACAGGAAATTAGGAATGTTAGAAAAAAGAATGTGTGTGCACATCATGTAAAATTTGTAAAGTTCAAAAATTTTAAATTCTTTTTTGCAAGCATGGACTTTAATCTGCATGATGGCCTAACCTGACATAAGCTCAAATGCGTTGTACTTGGGAGGTTAGGCATAACTTAACACTATTTGTCTCAGATCTACAAAAAATTTAGATTGTACCATGACCTATTGACATGTATAAAGACGAGAAAGTTGAAAAGTCAAAGGCATTTATATCATAAAAAGTTGAATTTTCTTTCTTCACTTTTCGATGTATACAAATATCTTAATTTTAAAAAATATTTTTCGAACTTTTTGATTTTCTTGATATTGAAAATGTTCTTATTTAAATTCAAATTCAAATCTCTTTTCCCCAAAGTAAATATGAAGAATGACTATACTCAAATTAAGGATTTGTAATGATGAAATTGAGAGATTGAATTAGAAGAAATTCAATTTTATCTAATTCGGATATTTATACGAAATTTCTAAGATGAAATTGGATGAAATTCGTTTAAAAAGAAGGTTTAAAATTTAATTTTGACCTCCTCTCTTATAAATTGAGCAAAATATCTTTATCTACCCCTTTCTATAAGATATATTGTAACTTTTACATTTTCAAAAAATTAATAATTAAAATTTAAAATATATTAACTTTTTATTATTTTAATTCTATTCAATTCTGTTATATATATAAATATTAAAATTTTGAATTCTGTTTAATTTTATAAGATGTACAAATATTTTTTTATTAAATTTAATTATATTCTAATTAAAAAATAAATTTTTAATAATTTATTTTCATCTAATCCTATATACAAAAACAGATCAAAAGTCTTCTCACCATTCACAAGGTGCATATTCAAATTCTTATAATCAAACTAACTAAATACACTTTTTAGAAAAAAAACAATCCCGCAACATTCTTGTGGAATTTACCCCTAATCTATGTTTTTCAACATTTCAATGAATTTACATTTTTTCATATTTTTTTTATAGAAAATGATGCAGGTACCCAAAGAAAACTTCTCTACACATCTTTCACAGAAGATATCTATTTAATGAATAAACCTGTGAAATATCTCTATAAATTGGCAAAAGACACTTAGAAGATCTTCTTGTAATTGTCAACATTGTCATTCCCTTTTTTTAAATTGCAGTACACATTGAGGTTTGAGTTTTTGCATTGTAGGGGATCATATCATCTGCCATTGTTTTTGTTAGCAATCCAAAGTCATTATAGAGATTTTACTCCATGCAATAAACAAGTTATGCCCAACTGCAATGCCATGGTTGATGTAAAAAAACTGATGTTCCAAGCTTTTATCAAAGTTCAAATTTTCTCAACAAGCCATGGGCACAACCGAAAACACACTTCTAGCACTGGACACCTTGTAAGATTCCTTCCATGTGATTCCACTGATCTGCAGGGTTTCATGCGTTCATGTCATCACCTGTTTAAGATTCCTTCCATGTGATTCCACTGATCTGCAGGGTTTCGTGCGTTCATGTCATCACCTGTTCCAATTTAAAAAAAGAGGAGTTAGATGAGAGTAGAAATGATGTTGATTTCAGCACAGGCGTCGTTCTGCTGGTGTTGGGCTCCCACCATGGTAGCATTCCTTGACATGGCATGGAAATCAATTCTATCCATATCATCAAGGAAGTAAAAAAATAAGGGGTGTGACGGACAACAGAAGTGATGCCATTCAGTATTGTGTTATCAGATCATCTCATTATTGGCATGAAATTGCCTGCACAAGGAAAAAAAGACAGAATAACATATGTCGATGGCCCAAGTTCAGATCACACCTAAAAAATATTGATAATTTCGATAAAAAATAACATACAATGAAAACCCACTTAGCTTCAACAAGATATATTTACCATATCTTACCAGAATAAAATATTTTCATTCTATGTTAGCGTTACCACTAGTTTCAGCAAAATATTTTTTATCATATCTTGCCAGAATTGAACAGACGAAAAGCAAGACTATTATTTATAGGAATATCCACACAAGGAGATGTTGAATATTTCCATTTAAAAATAGTCTTTGGTTCCTTGCTATATTGCTTAAATTTAGTTTCATGGTATTTCCAAATCTCACTTTCATAGTCTACATCCCCTTACTTTTATTTTCATTCTATGTTCACAGTCCTTGCTTTAGTAAATTCATTTCTAACACGTTTCTCTTAGATCACAGATTTTTATCCTTTTTTCTAAATGATGGTCCACTGCAAGTTTTTTTTTGGGGGGAGTGGGGGAGGGGGTAAGGGTAAGTGATTATTTCAACCCACATCAATCATATACAGCAATTTGCAGCCACGTAAGAGGTAAAATAAATTAATGGCCTTTTGTTAGCCGTAAATGTCTTAAATCTGGTTATCATTCATGTAAGTAAGATGAATTTATTATCTTTTCAAGTTGTCTATCACATCCTTTAGAAACATTTGAGGTAAACGAGGACACTCGGACAGTATGATGCAACCAAAGCAAGGTGCCACGATTGCCTACTAGTCACTTGAACCTTCCTATGGTGTCCAAGGTGAAGCATTGAGGACTTCAAGCGAATTGGGATTGTGGAGAGACTCTACACCACAGTTACTTCTTGCAGATATTCTCCATAACTTTGTTACTCTGAATCATGATCCATAAGTGAGCATCAATTTCCATCAGTTAGCTCCTAGTGTTTTACCAAATCATTCATCTCAAAAGTTATAACCTCTATAACACATTAACACCCATGCACGGGCTAGCTAAATGGAGAACAAGACGTATAGGTGTTCTCTACTCTAATTGTTTGTCCTTCATTTCTGTACACAAGCACTAGAGCCATGTATCACCATAAATATCAGAAGAACAAGCTTAGCATTCATCATTAAAATAAAATGAATTGGAATCACTACTTGCACACCCCAATAGTACCATATCTGCAGCATTGTTAATTTTGGTAAAATAAAATTGTCAACATTTTATTTTGAAGGACAGGGTATGACAGTAGTCTTAGTCCATGTAGAAGCAAAAAGATATAGAACATTTAGATGATGCCCAAACCAGAGCATCAACAAGTAGATGACACAAAATGGAATAAAGGGTGATTTCAGAATAAGCATTATAACTTTATAAGAACGACAAGAAAATTCAGTGGTGCTCTACTCCTACATAGCACATGCTAAGGCATGTATCAATCTTGCTACTGGCATGGAATACAATGATGGGATATAAGATATAGCGTGTACCTGTCAATTCTTATATTCCTAAACCAGAGCATCAGCATAAGCAATGTGGGAACAGCAGCAAAACATAAGTGCTCCAATGAGTGCCCACTAATGAAATAATGATTTACCCTGTAGACTTTCTTGTCATAAATGGCTTCAAATTTTGCCAAAAGATAGAACCCTGCAGTAGAAGTTAAACGTAAAAAATGGAAGTATAAAAGAAGCAACTACATGAAGAAACATTTTACTCAACAATCTATAGAACACTGCAAACATGCAACTTTAGTTGAAAACACATTTTGCAAAAAAAAATTGAAACACTGAACTAAAAGCTGTGGAAATAAATACATACAAGCATCATATGGATGCAACAATCAAAATAACCAATGTCACAGAACACCATCTACCGACATTCATGAACTTAGCAAGTATTGGTTTAAAAGCCTTGTAATCAGCCGGGACTGCAGACAAATCTATTTATTTTGTGGCAGCTCAACAGTAACCTGACCTGGAGATGGATTTAGATGATGTATAGACTAATTTCGTGGAGGGAATTATGTGATTTACAACCTACAAAAAAGTGGAAAGCAGATTGAAGCACAATTTATAACCTGCTCTATCACCAAAGTTAGTGGTTGAAATGAAAACATAAGTAAACATAACAAAGCAAAAATATTTTATTTCTATCTCTCTAATTAGTTTATGACGTGATTACAACGACAGATGTATGATATGGTGGAAGTATTATAACATTGAAGACCAAACCTGCTGCCAGAAGCCAGTATCTTGGATGGGTATACTTGGGTGGACATAGTAATATCATTGTGGCAATTGCGATGCATGGCAGAAATTGGACCATCAAACATAACCTAGGATCGCCAAAAGCTCTGCAGGAAGCTAAGACAAGAGATGCTTTGGAACATTAACAATCTGTTGATCTCAACAAGTTCGATCTAGCATAACATAAAAGAGGGGAACAGATATAATCACCGTTCATATGCAATGCTTATGAGTACAAGCACTGTGAGGGAAAATTGCAAATAAATTCCATGCTGAGCATTTATTCTTTCATTGGCTAATATTGAAAAAAGTGAAATGATTGAAATCATCATCTGCACCATAAAATTTGAAACGTGAAACTTGTTAAGTGAGAAGGCTAATAGAAAAACTTTCATCAAGTGGACATAAATTTCTACCAAAGCATAAATTACATGATTCTGTTTATTTCTCTAAGTTGGAGAGTCCACAAAAAAGAATTGGGAAGCTGATGAAGGATGACATTTGTGTATCATGATTTATATATATGCAATCTGCTGTTCAATTCCTATGTTGAAATAAAAGTAGGAAGTTCTGGATGGTTTTGTCATTAGAGGTGGTACTTGTGGAGATAATGTTTTTGTATTCACCAGGATTTAAACTTTGATGGAAGCTACGAGTACCATTATCCACAACCAACTGAACCATAGCAGTTGCTTTGTGGAGATATGTTTTCCTCTTCTTCCACACCATCCCCCTTATTCATTTTTGAATCCACCATTGCTAGAATTCATTAACCTAACTTTGCTAAAACAACATCACCTTGTTTTGATGATTACCATTGCACCATGCTCCATCTATCAACATTTAACAATTCACCGATCCTTTTATCTACTGCAATAATTAATCACAAATAAATTCTAAGTTCAATATCCTGATATCCTTTTTGTGATATCCACTGAAAGAGCACAATGCAGAGCCTCGTTATTCAAATTCACTAACAATAAGACCCATCAAAATTATTATTCAACACCAATATTTTAAAAAACATAAAAACACCAAGCAGCAAAACAAGATCAGTAAAATCTCACGGGCAATCGATCCCAAATAACACGATCATCATCAGGCTTAAGGTGGTAGTAGGCAGACCCAAATGCCAAACCAGTGATTCCAGCGTAGAAGAACGCCCAACCCCAGACTTCTCCTGCAATACTGAATCATCCAAAACCAATCATGAAAAAAAGAAAAACTCATATAATCAAAAAATAAAAATAAAAGCCCTAGTCCAAAGCAGTACCTGATACCAAAGCAACCCCCGTAGAGGCAGAAGACGAACCCGAACACTCCAACGACCAAGAGGGGGAAGCTGGTGAGCACGTTCAGAGTATTGGGCACTCCTACAGACCACAAACAGCATCAAGGAACCCTTTTTTTTTCTTTTACGAGAGAAAGACGTGGTCACACGAAACGGGCACCTAGGTTTAGGGTTTTCCTCACCCAACAGATTGCGCATATCCGCGAAGAGGTGGCGATTGGGGGGGTGGGGGGTCCTGGGAGTGACCACCACGAACAAGAACAGCAGGGCCGAGCTGGCGAGCAGGAGACGGACCCTATTCTCCCTCCACCTCCGCGCTAGAGCCCCCGGATTGCTCTGCATTCTCGCTCGCTCGCTCGCGAGCTGGTGGTGGAGTTGCAGTGGAACTGTGGAAGGCGGGTTTTGTCACAGAACGAATTTTACAGGTGTTTTTAAAAATTTAAAATACAAAATTAGATATATCAATTAGACTGTGTCACAGTCTAATTAGATCGAAACAGTATGATTTAACAGACCATATGATTTATTTTAATATATTGTTTGAGTTATATATATATTATATATAATTTAGTGGTTTGAATTTCTTAATAAGTGATTTGTAGTTATAGATTTGAATCTCATGTTTATTTATTTTTTAGTATTTATAAATTATATTAATTTTTAATAAAATAAAATAAATTAAAAATTAAATCATAAAAGATCTAATTTGACACGATATAGCACAAGCTCAAATAGGTCGTGACATATAAGTCATACTTGGGCCATTGGCTAAAAGGTCAAACACAATCTAGTGTAACACGAATAATGCTATGTCTACAAAAAAATTTAGGTTATGTCATCATGACATAATCTATTAGCATGTGTATACAAAATACAAATGTTTCATTTGGTAATGATTTTTCTTAACTTTAGTTTCACTTAAACTTTTTTACATCATCGTTACTATCAAACAAATCTCACATACAAATTTTTATTTTACAAATCACTGTAAAGTTTAACTGTTTGATAATAAAACTCTACTCTCAATTCTTCACAGTATTCAAAGTTAAGATACTTCATTATCAAATACATACAAATTGTGTGTTTGGTAGGGTTTTTATTGTATGGAGTTAGTAGTATATAGTATTTTTACTAAACAAGATATGTAAATAGTAATTGTAGTAAATTTTTTTAATGTAATAATTAAACGTGAAAAGACAAAAATGCTCGTGCCTTTATTCTATCCCAACTACCTATCCTACAATACTCCTATGAAACTGGAATCCATAATCCTTCTCTCCCATCGGTTCAGAGAAAAAATTAGAAAAAATATTTATTCTTCTTCAACATGTTAAATTAATTTTTACCGATTTTATAAGTGTCGTTACTTATTTTGGATTGTTTCAAAAAATTAAAAAAAAAGTTGGAAAAGAAAGATTATTTACTGATATTCCATCTAGTACGATTGTAACTGTCGTAATTTTTAAATATATATATTTTAATCATTATATTACGAAAAAAATATCTTAAAAAAACAAGTACTTATTTAATTTTACCTTTTAAATAAATACACACTTAAAAGGGTGTTTGCATCCTTTGAAAATCGATAAAAAGGAAAAAAATTAAAAAAAATTATTGTTGGAAATATTAACAATCTAGAATATTTTTAATTTTAAAAAAATTAAATATAAATTTTTATAAGATGTACAAATGGTCTCATAAAATTTTCTATTTCATCTAATTTTTCTAACGGAATTCAATTCTTTTATGGAATTAAACAGAATTTATTTAAAAATAGGTTTAAAATTCAATTCCAACATCATCTTTGTGAATTAAGCGAAATCTATCTATTTACCCTCTTTCACGAGACATCCCATAATTTTTACATCTTTCAAAAAATTAATAATTAAAATTTAAAATATATTAATTTTTTACTATTTTTTAAAATAAATTTAATTCTATATAATTTTGTTGTATACATAGATACTAAAATTTTAAATTTTATTAAATTTAATTCTAACTAAAATAAATAATTTTTTGATTATTCGTTTCCGTCTAATCCTATATATATACGCTTAATAATATCGTGGGCAGAAGAAATCTGTTGCAGATGCAGTGGAAGAAATCTTCAGATGGAGCGTTGGGTTCCGCTGTTCGACATCTTCCTCAACTCGCCTTCGCCGGAAGCCGAAGCTTCCGCCTGGTTCCAGCAAAACCAGCATCGAGATCGCCAGCAGCCAACCTCTGCCTTCCTCTCCCTTCTCCTCACGCCAACAGACGTCGTCTCCCGGCGATTCCCATCTTCTCCTCCGATCATCCGAAGGTAAGAGATCACAAAGAGGCCGTCGTCCATGGGAAACGGAGACGAACCATTTCGATGTTTCGGTGGGTTCGTTTTGGTCATGGGTTTTTGTGTGTTCTCCGTGCAACAGACGGATGTGGTTGCAGACACTGCCTTACGCGACGCAGTCGAGGGTGTTGTCGTTCCTGAAGGTCGAAAGCCGTCGGTTTTGTGAGAGATCGTTGTTTTCCATAGCAACGCAGATCATCGATTCTGTGAAGGAAGATGGGGATATGACTCCGTGGGGGGGAGGGAGATTCTGGGTCGTGAGTGCTGCACGCCACCTGCTCGACGAAATTTCTGTTCGTGTTCGTTGTGGTGAGGTTGTCGAGCAAGGACGGCCTGGGGAGGAAGATGGAGATGAGGAGGATGGAGATGAATTTGGTTCTTTGCCTAGATGGCTCAAGGACAATGCTGCTGCATCTCGGCCGTTTCTTCCTTGGTTACCACTTTGTAGCAGTGAACTACGGAGGAGGGCTCATATTGTGCCTGCAATTCCAAACAATGTTGGACCGGAAGATATTGTTGTTCCTATGGATGAGGAAAATGTAGAACAATCAGACGACGTTCATGTTGATCATCTGATTCTAAGTCCTCAGGTACTTGAAAGAGCAGAAACTCTGAAAGCTAAACTTCACTCACTGGATACACCTTCTGGTGCTGTTCATGTGTCTCAAGAAATTCAGAAAATCTGCGTAGATGTTGGAGGAAATCTTGTGCCAGATGTTCTTGGTCTGATTGAACCTTGGAAAACAGATGATGAGACAATGATGATTCTTCTGTCAAACCTCTTAGATAATAGTGAATCAAAATACCCTGATTGGCCAATTCATGTTTTCTCTGCAGTCATCCTCCCAAGGTTACTGTCTCTGCGGTGCACATCCTCTCGGGTGCTTTTGTCATCCACTGTTGACTTCTGCCATACTCATCAGAAAGACATCAAAAGGGTTCTCTTGTTTCCTCTGATATATCGCAAAGAGGGAATCGATTCATCTGTATGTGATGTCCTTGTGAAGGTTATGAAGGAGTGTATGCACTCATCACAAATATCTGCTTTCTGCCAGAGGCTTATTTGTGCAAAGCGTGCAGATAAGGATTTCATCTGCCCGCCCTGCCATCATGACATGGTATCAGATGAGTTGGAATGGACTGAATCACTCTTCTCTATGTTTCAGCACATTTTGTCTTGGAATGTCCCTTTGACTCCAGACACCATAGATAATCTTATCTCTGTGCTAGAAGATGTTGTCTGCAAGTTTTCAAAGTCACTCAAGTTTGGACGCTTCTTGCTGTGCTTGGTTACAAAATCTGATCATGCCCTGAAGTTCCATAAGTTTTCCCTGACGAGGGTAGCAGAGAAGACTGATACATTTGTGACCAAGTCTGTGGTATCAAAGTTGATTCCATGAGTGATTGGTGGAAATTGGTACGTATGATCTTCATGAACACTGAGCATTGTCTAAACATGCCTTTCTTTTTTTGAGCCAAAAAAAGCACTTGAGTTTGTTGTGAAACTTTTGGCAGGTCGTATCCTGGGATTCTAATCATCTTTGTAATATTTGCTCTCCACCACCATGCAATATTGAGACTGATCTTCTGTTGCTGTTGTCACGAGCATTAACTGATCAAACAGGCTGTTCATTGTCAAACTGAAACCACTTCATAGGTATTTGCCCATAATTTGGCATAATGTGAAATCATGAATATCCCCTTCAAGTCAGAAACAATGAATTATAGCAGATGCCAGCCATGTGCATGTGATAATATTTTCAGTGATGCAACAAAATGATGACTCAATCACTTCATTACCAACTCCATATTACCACTGTAGGGTTATCGTAAATGCTAATAGTTTGGCACTTTAGCACATATATACTCTTAAGAACTTAAATCAACACAAGGTAGTTAAACTGCATTTTCAAGAAATCCTCAATATCAAGGTCCAAGCCATCTTCGAAATCATCAAACTTTATTTTATCAGAAGTATAATTTACTGCTGATAATATTGTTTTGTTTTTGATAATGGTAATACTGCTATTAATAATGATGGCTATAATATCCAACTGCTCCAGTGAATCACTGATGTTTCTTCAACATGAAACCATAGCTTGGTTCTGTTTCCAACATTGCAGTTTCTGTATATCAGATAATTGGTGATCAATCCTTAAGGGATAATACTTCATAAACACAACACTATCGACAAATTTATCTTCTTTTGGGCAGGGAAGAGTTGACATACAGAAAGATCTAAATACGTTACCAGTCATTATACATGCATATACATAAAAAAGGACCTCAAAACACATTTCAAAGAGCAAAATGCTCCCTGTATCTGATTATTTGCAGCAGGGAAACTTCCAGAATTACACTTTAATCATTGTTTTCAAGGTTTGCAGCCTTACCTATTTTGTTAGAGAACTTGGTTTGGAAATGATAGTCAAGGTAGTCCTGGAAACATTATTTGCTGGGGTGCAGCAGCTCTGATGCTGGCAGAATGACACAGCATCAGGCTGCTGGGTTATGGAAGATGGCTATCAAGGCACTGCTCCCATCCTTGCTAGGAAGGATATGATGCACAATGCACTTGTTGATGCCATTTCTCAGCACCTCTATCTGATCACGAATGTTCATAAAGATCTTGTTCTCCTTGGATGGTGTGATTGGCACCGAGGTATTCAATATCTGTATCATATTAAGTATTGGTCATACACGGTAAGTATCAATATCATACAAAACCACAAAATTGTTGAATTTCAAAAAAAACCTTGAATTTCAATTTAAGTTATAATATAAGATAAAATAAATTATATTAAACATTTAAAATCAATTGGATTTAAATTTTAGACAATTATACTGATAAACATGTCACATACAATCTATTGTATGGTTTGTGTGCACAATAACCATGAAATCAAACAAAATTTTTTTAAAAAGATATAGCTTACTAGCCTAAATAACAATAGATCTAACCAAAATAACATCAAATCTAAACTGTCATGAGTCAAATCCATTAAATTTCAACTGCAAATATTTGAAAAATGGAAATTACAAAAAACTAGGAGAAAAACTGTAAAAGTCGAGAATTCTAAAAAAATCTAAAAATAATCAAAATAATCTTTAAACTAAGGTGTAGAGACAATATCTAACTTAAACATGAAACTAGAATTACATACTTGAATAAAAAAATGGATGTTGGAGAGCCTTCAATTTTCCCAAGAATTTTGGAGTGGCGATCTAGATTACAGAAAATTTAGAAAATATAGAAGAGAGTTGAAGGCTGCACATTGAAAATTTGTCAAGATTTTTTTATTCAAGTATTGGACAACACACCTTTTAAAAAGAAAAAACATGTTGGGTTTCGATACTGGACCTGGTCCACATCCAAATTTCATCTGAGACAAGACTGATATTGATGACCATGTTCTTATCATATTGGTAAATTAGAAAATCAACACATATTGACAATATTTCTCTGATATGTCTTGATATAGGACACCAGGACTGGCACCCATCCTTGAAGAACTCAAGGTCTGGGGCAGTGCCATCCTGGAGCAGCATGATGTTCTTGCCAGCATCTTTGTGGGCTCAAAGCCTTGTCACTAGCTCTGGCCTGGGGCATTCTGATTATTTGGCCACCCTTGTTCCCACAAATGGTTCAGAGAATGCTTTCCTTATGTTGTCCTTTGCCTACCCCAAGTTCTTGCTCCTCATCTCTGACTTCAGTTTCAACTGCTGTACCCTTAGAAGTTAGTTACATCATTAAAACCTCTATTTGCTTTTTGTAGCAAAATAGAGTTTCATACATCTTCTATTTTCTCTTTTTGATGCTGCCCCCTTAGAAACATGTGGTTTTGTGAAGCATTGTGCCGTGCATGCTGATTGATGTTAAATTTGGTAGACATGATCCAACACAATCCAACGTAAGACTTCGTCTTTTGTTGATGCAGTGAGAAAAACCATTTAATGGAAAGTAAGGCTTGTGAACTGAGGCTTAAAATATTGGAAATTCCCCACAGTTTTTCAAATCCAAACTTTACAAGTGGTTTAATGATCATTTGCAAAGGGAACTTCCTTGAGTAACATGGCTATTTGTCAGATAACATAAGGCCATAGATTCTTTGTTTGAAGTGCAGTTATGTGGGTCTGCGTGTTCTTTTAAAAATTCATATATCTTGTGTGTAAAGCCTGCCCATCTTGGGAAGGATTTCCCCAATATCTGAGCACAACAATACCCAAAGTTAAATAGAAGTTACTGCTTAAAATCATTATGCCTTCAATAGTTACTAAACGATGTTGCAGATGGCAAAGGCTGAACAGGCATATAGGAAATCAAAACAACTTTCTTTGACGACAGATCTTTTATCTGCTAAATGTCATCACAAAGTCAATTAGATCTTAAGAGTTTAGTCAAAATTATCTTCATGTTGTTTATAATATGTTTGATTTACAAATTCATAATATGATTATATCCTTTGTTGGCAGGTTTGAATGTTGTTGTTATACAACTTAAACATGAACAGATGGCTCCACGGTGAATGGTGAGCTACCATCCCCTTACCAGAACCAAAACAGCTACAGGAGAAAGCAAGTGTAAATAACAAGCAAGAAACAACTGCATTTTTTGAAGTTCTATTTCTACCCCCTAAATCTAAGAGAGTAGCCAGTGGTAAACTTGAGTTACCTTGAAGGTTCTGTTGATGACACGAGGTTTTTGTGGAATATAGACAGGTAAGATGCAGAAAATGGATTTATTTTCCAGCTTGTAATTTTATTTCACCAATTACTGCATTGGAAGTAGAAGAGCTTGTTAAGCTGAGCACGTGTTTTGCTATATAATGCAATTTGGGTTGGTGCATGTACCTTTTTCATGTTGAGATTAACAATTTGCCAATTTGGATGAGTGATCAAGATTACTACCGTTCGTTCCATATTTTCTATTAGAATTCAAATCTTAGAATCCATGCTGTCCTATCAATTTTACAAATGAAGTTTACGGGTTACACTTGCTGAGGAAAATGTTAGCTCTAATGATGGTTTCGTTTCATATGTGACTGGTTTTTTATAATGATAGGGATTTTGTCTAGATTTAACTTGTTAAACTTGTTTAATAAACGTGTTAAGTAGTTAAGTCATGTTTGGATTGAAGTTTTTATACTTATCTAATAATTGTGATGTCTTTGGATTAATGTATAATTTAATTGTATTAATAATTGTATTTAGTTAAGTCAACTTATCTGTTTTGCACCCTTATTTTGCTGACTTTTCTCAACTTTATGGTATTAGAAGTAACCTTATGTAAAATATTTTACCCCACATTAAGGTAATGTTTGTATTTTTAAAATTAATAAGAAATGATGAGAAATAACAAAAATTATTACTATTATTTTCTATCATTTCACATTAATTCCAAAAACACAAACACCACCTAAGGATAAAATCTAATTCTGCCCCTGTTTATACTCCAACCAACCAAGTTGTGGGACCTGAAGCCAAAAATTTAGCTGACATCATTAATGACAAGCAGAGATTGGTGCATTAATCTTTTGTGAAGTGAGAGGAGTCAAATGACATCACAATGATATGTGAAAATCAACACAACTTTTGATACTAAGTGTAATTGTGATGTCATTTGCATCGGAATGGATTTTTAAATCAACCCCACAACCATGGTTCCATAAAATGTCTCAATCCATTGCTTATGTCACATGGATTTTAGCATCAAGAAAAGTAAAGATCATAACAGCTCAAAGGACACACAGCCCATGCTCATCAAACACAAAGCAAATTCTCCAGTAAAACAATCAACTGTAATAATCTAATTGACCGAAATAGTAAAAGTCAATTATGATAAATTAATTGATCGCAAACAACGATGCACAGTTTTTGTCAAAAATTGAAGGTGAAGAACATAAATGTTAGCACCTACAGTAAAAATTGTTGTGAATGTGGTGATGAATAATTAAGATTTAATTTTAGTTAATATGCTTTTGTTTTACATGTGGATTTTATATATACTTCATGCAGGTCTTACATGTACCCTATGAATCAATTCAATTTGATTGTAGGTATTTTAGATAGCTATAGTAAAAACAACTTCAATTGAAATCATAATGAATGTAAAAATCACTATAATTATCAAAAAGGCTTCTATGGAGAAAAATGTTTTTCTTGAAATAAAACAGTAAGAGGGTATGCATTGAAATCATAGGTATATACACATCAGAGATGAATGCTCTATGCTTTCTATAAATCAACACCTTCTAAAACCTGTGTATGGTATTTGACAACTACTTTTTTTGATACACTCTACACAACATATTTGTCAATTAACCTAGAAAAAGAATCTTCATGCATTATATGATGCTGATCTTTGGTGAATTCTTAGAGATCGCCTATTGCCCTTTAGAATGTCAGCAAATTTTTTCATTTCCTTCTTCTCAGGAGGATCCAAGTGTTCATGACTATCCTGTTCACTAAGATATGAGTCAAGACGACTCTGGTCTCCCAAGACAAATCTCTTGTATGCAACTGTTGACCCCAAATCACTTTTACAGCGAGCAGCCCTAGCTCCTCTTTCTTCCTCTGCACTTGACATTTTCAACTTCTGCTTGTCCAATGATGTTTCACTCCAGGATGTCTTGTTCTGGTCTTGAGCAGCCTTTTCATGGATTATCTTCATGTGGTCGACTGGTGCATGACCCATAGCAATCAAGGAGTCAAGACCATCACAAGAATATCTTCCTCCCACAGCATCATCAAGTGAAGAATTGGAAACAGATGTCCTCCTTCCTAAATTGAGATGGTTTGTGGGAGATGTACCTGATGATGAACCTCTTTTGCTATTTGTCTCTTTTCCCAAAACAAGCTTCCTGAGCTTTCCAAAGAACTTGATTTTGTTGGAACTACTGCTACTCTTTGTGTTGGTGGAGGAATCATCAGGCTCTCCATTCTCGGTTGTGGATGATTCCTGAGAAGAGCAATAGTCTGAATCAAAGTTCATAAGATTTTTGTCGTTGCTTCCTGAATTTGCATATTTAATGATAAGTTCTTTCACTTTCGCCTCAGATTTGAGGCTCAATGTCTTGCTCAGGTCCTTTGCCGTGGTTTTACATCTGGTTGGTTGGTAGTTCCTCAGTTCATATCTTAAGCAAGCATTCACCCATCTGAGATATACCAGTTCCTCAACATCAGTGCAATGATCCATTTGCGATCGCTCAAGTTCCTTCAATAATTCCTCATTCCTTTTCCGCAGGCGGTTAGCTTCTTCGAGTGCATCATTGACCTAGTTAAGAAAAAACTTTTTCAATTGATAATGAAGAGCAAATCACCATGTAAAATGATTCAAATGGCCTCCAAATTTACAAACATCAGATGTTCACATGCCACTGACTTCTTTCTTCTAAAATTATGATTGCAAGGGAAGCAATTCCATATTGATTTACAAATTAACATATGCCCATTTTCATGGTATTGTTTTTCAAATTTATAAGCAAACTCTAAAATGTTTATGACAACATACCTCTGAGGTGTCGGTGATGGTGGAACCAGCAGATTGATTAGATTCCAACCTTTCTGACAATTCCAAGTTTGCCTGAGCTAATTTGGAATTCTCTGATCTTAGATTCATAGCCTCAACCTCCAAATCTCTCAGCTTCTCCAAGTTCCTTTCAACATCCTCATCATGTAAACATTCTGCATGTTCACTACCTTCCGGTACTGCAACTGTCTGCTGAAGGGAAGTCATTTTCTCTACCTGATCACTATCAGAACTAAGTTTCTTCTTAAGAATCTTGATATTTTCTTTAGTGGACTCCAGCTCAGCCACTACCCTTGAGTGGTCTGATAGTTGAGCCTCAAGCCTCTTGTTCTCAGCCTGCAAAGGTTCAATCTTTAAAGAAAAAAGCTTAGCCTCCATCTTGCTTATCTTTAGACGACTATCAAGTTCTTTCACAACTGCATCTTGCTCTTTGAGACCATAGCACTCGAGTAGTTGAAGCTCAAGGTTCATTTCCCTCTCCTGCAGTGATTCAACCAAATTCCTAAGGTTGGTTATCTCTTCCTCGATTTCCAGCTTACCATCGTTCTCTATCACAGGAGGAGTTAAAATATGAGAGATTTGAGAATGCAGTTCTTCAGCTGTCATGTTGAACTCCTCATTCACAAGCTCATTGAACTCTGGTAAAAGATACCGTCCTTCGTCCTCCAGATTTTTATTCATTTGAGAGGGCCCATCATCTGAATCAGGAAGAAGAGTAACTGTGTTACCTGAGGGTTTTGGTGAATTTGCTTCCTGTACAAATAAGACAGTATCATACTTGAAGCCCAAGATGCATCTCAGACAAGTATCATTTCCCAACTCAAAGCAATGATGGCCTTATGGGATGAAAATTTGATATGATGGTAAAAGAAAACTTGAACATTTTAAATTATCTCATGACAGCTTGCACTACAAAAGAAGCAATCTTCATATTGAAGAAATCCTATTCTTGTGCATAAGCTTGTAAACTACCTGTGGTTGCCAAACCATGAGAGATTCCATTACTTGATAAACAATAAAAGGCATCCAATGTCAGATAAATTTTGCTAATAAGATTAAACTCCTTCGATAACTGAATGAGAAAAAAGGTTCTTCTTCCTTTTGAAATAGAAAAAGAGCTGACCACTTTCAAAAAAAAAAACAAAACTCTTGGAATATTTGGGCTTTGTTTGGTAGCAATTTTTTCAGAAGTAGGGAAAAGTACTTGTATCAAACAGGGAAAAATAAATACATTTTTTGAAAATAAGATAAAGTTACATTGAGAAGTTTCCACGTTATCATTATATTAGAAGTAATTTTTGATTATAATGGAAGTCATATCAAATGAAGCATTAGTTTCACACTGAAGAAAATTGGAGTTATGAACTTGAATCAGATATTTTTGTATCCTCAATTCTCTTGAGATGAACTTCAAGATAAACTTGATTTTAAGATGAATTTTAACAAGAACAGTTACTAAAATTCTAAAAATGGGAGGATTTAGGGTATGTGTCTGGGAAGACCATGAACCACCAGAAAAGATTGAAATCGAAGCACAAACCAAAATTTCATTGTGGAACGGACAGATTCAAGAAGGAACACATGAGATGCATTTGGGAATAACTCTTTTCAACTCCAAATGTTAGAGTTGAAATTAGAGTTATTTTCCTAAATGAAGTTAAAATTATGTAGTAATTTCGGTGATAAAAATTTATAAGTTGAAATTTGTATAATAATAATAATGTTAGGAATATACATTTGTGCACACAAAATTAATCGAAAATGAATTAACGAAAATTTATTTTTTGAGTAAAATTGAATTAAATGAAAATAAATTCAGTGCAGAGGCATCTCTTAAGATTGAACAGAATTAGAAATTCTAATAATCAAATAGAAGCGGGCAAAAAAGTTTGAATTAACTAAATTTCAAACGATTCATACTTTATGAGTTCAAACTTCATTTCTATTTTAAACTAAGAAGTGAACAGTATTAACAGAAATAAATTCAATTCAATTTCATTATACAAATAAATAATCATAAGAATTGAATTCATTTTAATTTAATTCTCATAAATTTTGTAAATACAAACGAAATTTAAAAGTGATTTTAAAAGTTAGAAGTAACTAAAAACAAACAAACTAAACTCATGGATGAAACAGTGAGCCAATTTGAAAACTTGTTTCATGAAGCGGAGCTCACCCTCGTCGTGCTCGTCAATCCGCTCACCTCCACTTTGGTCCTCGCCTGAACTTTCGAAAATTTTGCAGGAATCGAAGAACAACCGGCGAACACAGGAACACGATCGTAAAACATATCAAAAGGTAAAAACCCCAAAAAATGAAGGTGAAGAGAACAAGCACCTGAGGCGGAAGGCAAACGACGGCGACAGCCAGCGGCGGCAGCTCGCCGGGACCGGATTCGAGATATAACGTACCCAGCAACAGAGAGGGCAAGAGCAAGACCCGACCTCAGCATCAGGTGCCTCATCTCCCTTCCCCCCTTTCACCACCAATTCCGTCGTCTCCGCCACCACCCAAACCCTAAAAACACCTCAAGGTAGAGAACAACAAAGGCCTCCTCCCTCCACCATCGCCAGCCACCACCACAACTAAGCATCCAGATCTAAGCACACAACACCATGATCGGCAGCAAAACCCGGGGACTGCCTACCTCATTTCTCGCCTGAACCAAGCTCCCAAATGGTCGGATGCCACCATCGGAATCAAGCACGCAGCGACCACCGGCGCAACGAAAACGTCCTGTCAAATTCCTTCTCCTCCTCCTCCTCCTCGGCTTAGCAATCACCTTCGAGGTTGTGGCCTCGTCCGACCCCACCAAGAGATGTGTGGTTTTGTCTCGCCTCTCTCCTGTGCTTTTGCGTGGGGAAAAGGAATCGTCGACTCCGACGCCAAGAGACGAATGGAATCGTCGGAGCAGCCGCAGCCGAAGGTGGCGCCGGCGAGTTGGATACGTCACGATTCTGACTTTTTTTAATAAAAAAAAGACAGCAGAGGGAATGATCGTGCATTTAAATATAAAATCACAAAATTCTTTTAGTGGATTTTTAAATTTTAATTACTTTTTTTAATAGTATTGACTGCACGAAGATTTGAATTCGAAACTTTTGATAAGAGTTTGTTTGTAATAAATAGAAATTTAAGAAATAGAAATTTACGAAAATAAAAAGAAAAATTAAGAAATAGAAAAAAATTTCTGTTTACGTAAGTTACGAAAAGTTTAAAAAATTAATTTAAATAAAATTTATAAATATTTTATATTTTAATATTTTAAATATAATTACACATTTCACAATAGTTAAAAGAGATTAAGTAAGACGTATGATGTAAAAAAATACGTTGTGATGTAATTTCTAAATTATAAGAATTTTTACAAATAGAAAATAGAAAATAACAAAAAAAGTCTATACTTAGCCGTTAAAAAAAATTTAAACAACTTATGGAAGGAATAAAAAAATCAAAATATTGAATATTAGAGAATATTTTTAAAATAAAATATTAAAGAATATTTACAGATTTTATGAAATTTTTGTATACAAAAAGATTCAAAAACTTTTCTATTACCTAATTGTACTTTTCCTTTTTTAAAATTTTTGATTTACACAACAAACCCTTAATATATTTTTTACGATATTAATCGTATAATTCATAAAAGAAAATAGTGATATATAACATTTTTGAAAAATACATATAATTAAAATACTATGAATGTCTACATTCATATACTTTCCTGCTATTAAAATATAATTTTGGAAAAAATTATAAAATTGTAATTTTTCGTCAATTTCTTTATTTTACTGTTGAGAAAAAATTAATCATAAAAGAATATTAAAAAATCTACAGAATTTTCTTCTAAATTCGCCACATGAAACATTTTAACGACGTTTTTGACGAAGATTGTGACTAAAAATCCGTAGCACTTTGGGTAACTTTGGAAGCTGAGACTTCTGCAAAATCGTGGTTTTACGTTCATTTCTAATAGATAACAAAACTTTGGTTGGTTTGTATATATAAAATTAAATAAAAATAAATTATTAAGAAATTATTTTTTAATCAAAATTAAATTAAATTAAATTAAATAAAAAATTATTTATGCCCCTTACAAAATTAAATCGAATTTAAAATTTTGATGTTTATATATATAAAAACAAAATTAAAGTTATTTTTATTTTTAAAAATAATAAAAAATTAATATATTTAAAAATTTAAACATTTACTTTTCGAGAAATGCAAAAATCAAAAGATGTCTTGTAAAAGAGACAGAAATTTCACTTAATTCACAAAAAAAGATCAAAATTGAATTTCAAACCTTTTTTAAAATAAATTCCATAAAAAAATTGAATTCCATTAAAAAAATCCACATAAACACCTATATTACACAAAATTAAATTTTTTTCAATTCAATTCTCCTTATTCTGTAAGAGTTGTATTTTTGTAATTTTAAATTAAAATTATATAACTTCAATTTAAAATTACACAAATACAATTTTCACGTATAACTTCAATTTAAAATTACACATACAATTTTCACGTGAAACTCTGATAATCTGATTTTAGGTCACTGTTGGAAATCTATTTAAAATATTTTTTGATTTCTTTCTCCATCTTAAAATCAAATCTCTACTGTCAAGAAAAATGGCAGTGCAAAAATTGACTACATTTATCAAAATCAAAAATTTTCTTCATCATATAATACGAAAAAGTATAAATGTAAATACCTATAACCTTAGGATTTAAGATTTAAGATTTAAATCTTATAACCCAATAACCTTGAACCCTAAAACCTTACGGTCCAAAGTACCTCTCACATTTTTATTTTTAAATTTTTTTTATTAAGGCAGAGTCACTTATCTTATTCAACGATACCTGTAAAAACCTGCAATATTAACACTCTTCCAATAATATAAGTCGCAAAACACCATTTAAAATCTTTCCAACATTCCTCAAAATCTGTGAGTGAAGTATTGAATCCAAGAATGATTTTCTTAAAAATGTGATCGTGCAAAATCCAAAGCTTCCCAAATCTGTGCAGACCAGGTTTTTATTAGACATTTATGAGATCAGAAAATATAATTCAACTATGGATGCTTTAAAATTAACTTAAATTATTGATGGTGATTATCTAAACCAAAACATTAGAAAGTACACTATTCTTTTCCAATCATTTTCATGGAACATACTGGTTACACACCAACTTATGTTCCACGTTGGTTTTAAAAAAAACTTGCTTCAACCATTGTTAGAATTAAATATAAAAAATAAATTTAACTTAATATATAAAAAATTCGTCTACTTATTGTTAATTGATTTTAAAATAATATTTTAACATAATATCAGAATAAATTCATATATACATGTAAGACATTATATAAAGTATTTCAATGATGGACTTACAATTTTTGAAGCATATTGAGAAAAATAGTCTAGCCTCACATTAGAAATAATGAGTAAAACTAAGATATTTATATCACTTGTGAATCTTTTCTTACAAATCAATTACTTTTAGTGACATAAAACCTACATAATATCAAAATCAATTCATGCACATCCACATGTGAACATTTATAGAAAAAATTAAACACAAGTCACAAGGAGAAATGTTAGAATAATCTCGTATTAATAAATATAAAAAATAAATTAAATTTAATATATAAAGAACTCTTTCACTCATTACTAGTTAATTTTGGGATGAAATTTTAATGGTGAATTAAGATAATAAAAATTTTTTGTGTTTGCTTTAGGTTCCAGACTTGGTGGAATAAGCATATATAATGATATTTTTACTTTATGCAGACCAATTTTAATAAACACCTCCATGAAGTAATGTTGCTAGGTGTAGAATTTTTCCTGTTGATACATGAAGGATGTAAATAGCAACATGGTTTTTTAATTAGATTGATGTAAATACATGAAGTATTTTATTTAAACTAAAGGGTATTGAATCTTTTACCTAACTGCTTTAAAATCCATTAATTTCTATAAATTTAAGTAAAATATTTTAATGAATATAACTTGAATTAGGCTCTAATTTTAATCCTTAACATATTATTTATATTTTTTTTAAAAAAGAATTAAATATAATAGTCTCCTACTTGAGAAAACCTAATAGTAATTGACAGAAATATCAACTTGTATTTTACCATTACTAATGTCGGTCAGATCTCTTTAATTAGAACCCGTTCACATCAACTTGTATGTTACTACCGTTGCTGCGAAGATTTTGATAGGTACCATTGCTTTTAAACATTGTACTATTATTCATCCACTCAAAAATAAGGATGGATGACTAACACATGCAAGAAAAGCAGAAAAGCGGCATGAAAAAGGTAAGGAAAAAAAAAAGCACGGTCGAAAATGAAAGCAGACTGACTTTTTTCAAAAGTTCACGACAGCTTTAAATTTAATTACCCTTTTGCAAAAAGAAAAGGCAAGAGAATGAGTGGAGCATGAAAGATGGAAGAAAGGTGACAAAGGGGTAAAGCAAAATACGTACGACCTTCAGAAAATTTTGAAAAACATCACCATCATGCTTGAGTTTTATTTCTTAAAACAACTTCAAGGAGCATAAATGATGATATTGGGAGTGTTTGTGCATTCAATAAATGACAGAAATGGAAAATCAAAAAAATGATAGAAATGAAAAATGATGAAAAATATTTTTTTTTTACATAATGTTTGTGTACTATCTGAAATTTATATGAAAAATATTGTTTTTTACACAAAATAATGAAATATGAAATTTATATGTTTGTGCACTATCTGAAAATTTGTGTTGTTGCTACAATATGATTCAAAATGCCCCAACCAGTGAATATTACTTCTTTGCTATTTATTACTCAAACCCTAGCGGTACTCTTAAAATCACCACAATTATAAAAAGAAAAAATGAACCACCAAATATTCACTAGTTGATTGACTGAAAGAAGCAACCTAGAGGAGACATTTTAGAGTCGCAGGTAATATATTTTACTCATCACTAGACCTTTCTTTGGTAATTACATTGGTATGGTCTAAGAAAAACCTAAAAAATGGTAGGAACAATAAAGATAAAGGACCAGACAGCACAACCAAACAATAACTTAAATGAGGTTGCAGTCTATGAGAGATCATATGAAGACTCCATTAAAATTAGGGTTTGTGAATTCTAAGCATTATCTCCGTTAAAATTGTAATAACAAAGCTAATGGTTATGCATTTTCAAAGAAGGTTTGATTGCAGAATATCTAAATTATATACATTTCAAATTTGTGTAACCACGGATTAAAAAGTGTGGGAGCATCACGTTTTGAAAAAACATGGTTATCAAAAAAGAAAAAGGCATGCACTTCAACTTTCACTAATCCCGTGAAGTACCAAAAAAGGTAAAAAAAAATGCAGAAGTGGTCTACGTGAAATAATTGGAGACCACTTGGCATTTACAATGACGGACAAAGCTGTGACTGCACAAATTCACCACAGCTACAATTAAGATTTAAAACCAAACATGTAAAGGGCAGGCTATCATTCTCTCATTTTCTTTCTTCTAAAATACCCCCAAAAAAAACAAAATCAAGTGAACTAACCTTTGGAAAACATAATCTGTTATTAGCTGTGTTATGATCGCCAGAAAACTTCTGGATCATTGCTGTACAACGAACGGTCTTGGATTTCTAAATTAGCGACGTGCCAATCAATTAGTCGTGCCTGGATCCATTTGCACACCAACAACACGCTAGGGAACAGCCACCATCCATTATCATCCCTATGAATACAGAAATATAAATATAGGAAAAAAAAGACACATTTAACATGGAATCTTTCGATAAGGGCAACAATAAAAAAGAAACAACTTACATGCTCCAACTCCACGGCTGGAAGTTCACAGGTTTTTTGTTGGACGATGACTGGCTCTTATAATGTACAAACCCACAAATGAAAGCCACAACCTGGTTGTAATGTAAAAAAAGTTTCCGTTATAAACTACACACATTTCCTACAGAAACGGGCTCAAAGAAATTAGTTGAAGAAGTGACTTCTTCAATTGAAAAATAAGGCCTTGTTCACTTATCACTCATTCTAACTCTTAAAATCACTCATATTTTTATGATGACATTTTCATCTTCCAATATTCTTCTTTCATTATTCTAACCTAAAAAATCATTCACCCAGAATCACTTCTGTTTTTGCCAGGTAAACACATCCTAAGACATGACCATCAACTTTTGCAGTTAACAACAGTTCACTGCTGGATTTATATGGTACATAATCGAACACACCTATACAAGAGAATATGCCAAAAGACCGTGAAGAGAAAATCCATTCAATACTCACAACATTAACCAAGGACGTAATGTTCCACAATGCGTATATGCGGGCAGGTCTTGCAGATCTCCTGGGTCCATGGCTGAATAGAGCATTGATTCCCGCAGGAAATGGTGAAAGCATACCCAGAGGAAGAACAAACAAAACTAGGAAAACATCACTCAGAGAAAAAGAATACAACTGCAGCAAAGTAAGCAGCACAAGACTAAAATCTGCCAGAAGCATAATTGAGATGACTAAACCAACAAGATCCTGCAAATGGACGAAATAATAATTAAAAATAGATTCATAAACGAACAATCACCTACAATGACCCACAGACATACTTTTCTGATTCTTACGAAAGCATACCTGATAGCCAATTGGTTTAGTGTGATACAAGATGAACGCAAATGGATAAGATATATCTTTTTTGTCTTCAATTGTAAGCAGCCTGTAAGCATCTAGGATACCACCAATCATCCTTTTATGCACATTTGGGGTTTCATTAATCCTCATGTGATCTGGAAACCTTCCTCTTCGATTATCATAGATACTGCTGATGACAATCATAGGTCAACAAACATGCAGAGTGTACATGTCTGATTACATTAAAAGAAATGCAAAAGGTTAATATGTTGAGAAAATGACAGACCGTGGTAGTGGCTCAAATTTTGATACGTCAGCAGCACCATCAGGATCCATTACCATAGAGCAACTTTCAGCACTAGAAACTAAAATCCCAAACTGACAATAACCAAGTGATGTGGGCTGGAACCAAGCAAGATTGATGACAACCCCTTGAGTGCTGAGAACAGGATTTGCATAATTTCTTATCCAGTTGACAACAGGCAAGAATGTTGACTTTAAACATCCACGACGAACCAAGCGCAATTGTGCATTCAAACCAGCAACCAGTCGATACCATATGGTGGGTGGTACAATCTGTAAGATAGTTGAATTGCAATATGAATAATTATCTCAGAAAGGAAACAAAAAAGTGAGAAGAAAAGAAAAGATACCCCAACCATCCAACCTGACTCATAAGGCTAGTGAGGACGTTATCACTGTGAAGTGCAAAAGGAGCCATATAGCTTCCATCTCCTCCAAAGATGAAAGAAACAGGGAACCTTTGATGAAGTCGAGATGGGAGATCAGGTCTTTTTTCATCACCACCAAGGAAAAAGTCTAAGTAAGCAAGCATCAAATCTGGAGTTGCTGCTACCTACACAGATGCCCAATATCCACAAAACAAGCAATAATGGTCATAATCATAACCATTGGCCAATCATGGCTAAGAGGCTCAATCAAAATAATTAGCAAAACCTGCTAAAGGAGCAACTGGTTTTATAAGGTCGTACATGTTATATGAATACAATACATTTCAAATGACAGTCAAATTATACCTTTAAGCCTTCATATAAAGCTCTAGATCGGCAGGAACGCAAGCATGAATGATCATACTCTGACCGGACAAATTCACGTAGACGTTGCAAATTCCTTCTCCTGCGCCAATGCTGCCAAGTCCATGCAAGAGGATATGCGAGGATTGAAAGAATACTATACAGTGCTCCTTCCCACCATTGGTAAGAAGCCAGACTATTAATTTCCTCCACAAATCGGTTAAAAGCATCCTCATAGCTGCAACATTACAACAATAATCAAGACAAAATACAAATACCTTTAAAACATTCAATAACTGGATAAAGTGTTTTCTATCAGGAGAAAATATATTATTATATTAATGGGAATTTTGCATCAAGTATATTATAAAACAAAAGAAAAAGGAGGAATTTATATAGAATCAATATCATGAACTGTTAAAAACAAATCTCAATAGTCTTACCACATGTAGTACTGTTAGAAAGAAATACAATTAATCTCAATGTTAATTTCAACTTGTTTACAATTAATGGTTGGTAAGATATTTTTAAGGTAATTTATAAAATTAATTTAACTGATATACTACCCATGTCATAATTCCACCATGTATGATCAGCCAATTTAATTTAATATAAGAGATTTTTTTACTGTAAGTGACTATAGTACTTAGAGACAAATTCAATTGAAAAGTGCAAAATTCGTGTAGGACCTGCATGAGGTGCATGTCAAGCCCACATGAAAAAACATATTTTGAGATTAAATCTCAGTCATTCATTACTAATGCCTACAACAATTTTTGCTGTAAACACCAACATTTGCATTTTTAACTTAATGTAATTAGAATGATTTTCCAAAATTTGGGTGGGTCGTATGACCCATCCACATAAGGTGGTTTCACCTATTTCAGTCAAATCACCAATACAAACACCAGAACATTCAACCACTTTTACAGAAAAACAATACAAGTGGAAAAAACCTACGGAAAATGATGTTAGGAGTTTACCCACCTGTTGGAGAGCTAAGATAAAACTATTGTGTTGTGAGAAAAATTTTTCATTCATTCAACATTTGGGTTACAAGAACAATATATATAATGGATGGAGTATCCAAGGTAAAGGGATATCCAATAACCCATTTACAAGATAGTATTAATATACTCCTATATATCTAACAGATGCAATTAAGCAACAATGGCTACAGAGCATACTTTCCAAATAAAATGAAATTATAAAAAAAAATTCCTATGAAACCACAAACTTACATGATTTCTTTTATTTGAGAAGGAGGTGAGTGAGGAAGGTGCCATGGCTCACTAAAAGTGTTAGGACCCATGAAATACATTCTATGAACATGGCTTTGGGACTCCTCAGCACGATTTGTCTCCAGAACCTACTTCCATGAAAACAGTGTCATTTAAAAGAAACATAGGAAAACATACTTCTGCCCAAGGATAATAATAAAAGCATTCTACAATAGAAATACCTCATTTAATGACTCAAGGAATGGAAAAGAGTGATCTATTTGAGATTCATGCTGTGTTGGTGAAGGGCCAGGTAGCTCATCTGTGCCAATAAATTTCATTCTTGCAACACTCAACACCAGAGCTAATAATATGAGCAGGCCAAAAAGGAGAAGACCAAACAGCCATGGTCCACCAAATGTGTATATTAACTCTTCTATAGTGGTGTAACAGTGAGGCATATGATATCTGGATGATGTGCATCTGTAAGGACATGGTGTTTCTACAACCCCTCCTGTGTGAAGATATTTCATTGTTAGTTGAACACAATATCCAAACAACAAAATTGGTGTTCCATGAAAGAAAAACACAGCTTAAAGTGCATGTGTATTCCTCCAAGAACTTGATAAAGATTTTCTGAAATGGATGTCTTCCTAGAAAAAACATTTTTCTACAACCAACCTCGAACACTTGTATAAACAGCACGGTGTGGAAGCTCATATGAAGGGCAAGGATGACAAAGGGCCTTATCAGATCCACTGACGTTTTTGTAAGTACCCAACGGGCATTCCTGCATACATAGAATAATTACAATCAACACAACCAAAATCCAGAGATCGAATGAGACAAGTATATAGAAAAATAAAAACTGTCACATAGCACACTAACTGGAACTACCATTGTTGATCAGTTCACAAGTGCAAGACAGATGTCAAACAAACAAGAATATTTCAGAAATGAGATTGACATGTCTGGTCTGTTGGAAATGGAGCATTCAATATTTTGAAATGAGGAAATGTTTCTTGAGCCACCAGAAAGTAAAATACATTCAGTATAATGAAATCGAAATTGAGAAAAACAGTATAATGAAAAACAGTAAAACCATGGCCATGGCCCATATATGAGAAAGTGAAACACATTCAGTATAATGAGATCGAAATTGAGAAAAACAGTAACCACCATGGATACCTTGCAAAATACGCCAAATAATCCTTTTGGGCATTCTTTTCCAGTGATAGAACCATCTTCTCCGGGAAAACCATGACCATGGCCCAATCCACCACTGATGTAAGAAAAAAAACAGAAACCATCCAATAAAAACAAAAGAAAGTGGGGCAAATAAGCAATATTCCAATCTCCAATATATTACTTTGCATATGGACACGCAAATTAGGTTTCCTACATGCAAAATAAATATACAATCATGTGACCACAGCAATCTACAATACCTAGTGTCTATTCCATAGGACACTATAAGGCATGAACTGAAAACCAAATCTGTAGGTTTCCTGCAAGCAGATGGTCCAACATCCTCGCATTTATAACAAAAATACAAAGCATTTGATCTAACAAGCACCAAAATGAAAGATAGTATGTTCTTGACCAGAACTGAAAGGTGTTACGGCTAAAAAGGCACCTCACTCTCAAGCACCACCCTACTGTTTTAAACAGGTTAGAACACGGTTTGGACACAATTCATTAAGTTCAGACCCGACTCCTGGATGACAGTGGCATTACAGTTTGTCTTTTCCCGCAAGTCCCCATTTCCATCATTTTCTGCAGAATAAAACTGGATCAAGGTCGGGAACTTATGGGAAATGTGCATATCTAGGTTGGACAGCCAACCCTTGGAGAGAGCAATATGGAAAGATCATGTGAATAGGAATGCAACTCCAAGGACCGTTGTCAGGCCTAATAGGTGGGCTCACCGTGCAATTGATTTCACCAAACTCCCACATATTCAACATTTTTGGAGTGATTCTGCATATTTTTGACATATTGGGTCTATCAATATTAGGTCACTTAGCACACTCTTGATAGAGATTGCTCCAACAATGCATCTCCATAGAAAATAAGTGATAAGGGAGTGATTGATTATCTGTGTATTTATCACTAATTATAATGTTTTCATTTTTTATATGATATTACTGATTTGTAATGATGTTTTTCATGTTTGATATTTGGTTTGGTTCCCACCATTGCTCCGACAAGAAATAAAAAATAAAGAGAAACATGTGGCCAATCACCACAACATGATAGCCATCAATGACAGAAAATCAATACTTGACAAAGTAACTGTTAGCCTGACCATGTTTTTCTAGTAACAATGAACACTGAACACAAACACCAAGGGATACGTGGTAGAAAACTTAAATAGGACAAGTCAATAGCAACTTTGAAAAAGAGAGAGGAAGCATAACAAAAGGAAAATAATAAAAGGAAAAACATATCATTTAACTAAATAAAGGCAATGCTAATGTCAAAATATATGCCAATCTAGAAGAAAAATGTCAAATATACAAAATGAAATGCAACATAAAAAGGAACTACAATGAGAAGATGCCAATCTTAATGATTTGGATGGTGGGAAGAATATCAATGTCAAATTCTCTTAATAATGGCCATTAAAAATCCAATAATAATAAGAAAAAGTGCAAAAATAGATAAAAACCTTGTACTTAGGTTTCCTTTCACTTTTGCAACAGGCTGGTACGCATCCCCAATAGAGATATCAGCCCAATGGAAGTGTACCCGTCCACCTCCACCACCTCCACCCCCATTTGGACTGCCATGGCCCCCAACACTAGAAATGATTGAGCTGTCATAAAGGGTGAGTGCTTGCAGGAACAGAAGTATAGTTCCACCAGATCCACCTCCAGTACCTCCAGAACTATTTCTAGTTACATTACCATGTTTTGCAACAGAATTCCCATTACTTTCTCCATCTGCTGCCATAGAACCATGAACAAACAAACTTGAAAGTGAATGCTCCATTGAACCCATTACTGCAAAAACACAACATTTATTCAGTACTACATTTTGTCACAAAAAACAGTGCATCAAATGAATCATTATTTAAAAATTAACATAATAACATCAAATGATAATAATATTGTACGGAAATGGTAGAAAATTATGAAAAGCTAGAATTAGCATACTAAGATTCCAGAGAATAGGTAACAAAGTAAGAGACTACATCAATATTATGACATGTAACTCGAGAAAGGTCAAACTCGTACTATAGCTTTCACAATGTTTTCTGCATTAATGATTAAATTTAGAGTAACCAACTGATTATCTGTAGCACCAACTTTCATCATATTCAACTTCAGTTCAATCATCTTCAAACCATGGACTATTTCTGCACTCAACTCCAACAATTCAACTATTATGCACTTTGATCAATCATTTTTACAACATTTTCTTCCAAGATACCATTCCATCCATCAATTTAACCTTTTTACATTACCATATTATGCTATTTCTCTATCACCAAATTCAACCCACCCTACCAATCCAACATCCATCAACCACCACTACCTGTTAATCACCACCAACTACCACTCATTGACCATCTTCTACAATCAGTCGTGAACCACAATGTGTCATTTTCTCATGTTGACACCAAAATAGAGATGGCCAATGAAAAACAATGGGCAATGAGTGGCAGATGGCAATGCACATGCACCAGTAAATAGTGGATATTGCAGTAGAGTTGTGGATGGCAATGTCCATATGATGTTAAATAGTAGATGCATGGTGGGACTGTGCGAGGAACCAGGACAATGACATGTTGGATAGCTTAAATAGGAAGAGAGTCAAGATTTGGAAAACACAGTCATGATCTTACAAATACACCACTAACAATGGACGAGACCAAGGACATGAGATCTGTTTATAGAGAGCACCATATTAACAAATGCAAAATTGTGACTAATGTAAAGCAACAAACACAAACGAACTGAAAACAGAGATGGCATAACCAAGAACATTGTTTTCCATACGCCCACTCATACAGTGCATCTTTTTTCTTTCTATATATTGAATCTATGTCCTTCGTTTAACACTCTCCAAGACCATCAAATGTCAATTTGTTTTGATAAAATCTAGTGACCAATTGGAAAAGGCAAAGTGAACCAATGGCATATCAAAAAGTCAATTTGTGCAATGATTTTTTGGTTAAAATTTACCAGGTTTCCAGCAGACTGGTGGTCAGCAGAAAAAATCAATGTTTTGATAAAATCTAGTTGTCCAAAAAGGTAAAGTAAACAAATGGCACATCAAAGTGTCAATTTGTCAACTTGTGCAATGCTTCTTTGGTTAAAGTTTACCAGATCTCCGGCAGACTGGCAGTCAGCAGAAAAAATGAATTCTTTCTTCAGGGTGTGTGTATCGGAATATTCCATTCATAACATAAGTTGACAAGAATGAACCACTTGTTTTTACAAGAATGGAACACAATCATATCATACATCTTGAATAAATGAATAACAATATCACATGCATTGGAAAATTATATGACATAAGTAGCACAACCATTCTTGTAATAAAATAATAAATGGTTCATTGCTGTCAAATCAAGTTATGAATGAAACCTTTTGTCAATTTTTCCTTTTTAAGTGATAATCAAGTATTTACTCAAAGTGAAAAAATGCAAAAACAAAAGAACACCATTTACATTCTTCAAAAAAAGAAATAAAGAATTATTAGCACATTAAAACATAGCTGGAAAATAATAGTGTACTTTTGAATGGAAAACAAATTGTTCTGTAATTTGTTCTAACATAAAGTAACTATATTTACCTATGATACCTCCTCCAGCTGTTGAAGTACCAAAAGTGTCATTTCCGCTGCCACTGCCAAGCTCACAAGGAAGATTATCATTACCATATGCAATACCACCAGCAGCTATAGTTCCACGGTAAGAACCATCACCCCCCTTGCCACCATGACCACCACCACCACCTAACCCATCATCCAAAATCCTCCCTTGACCAGTTCCTCCCTCACAGCCTGATAGTAATTAAAGTTCGTGTGAATAAAAAATGGCTAAAGAATAAAGACCAAGATTGATACATTCTCGGCAATGTGTTGATATGAAAAATATTGAGACAGTTTGACTATGATCTTAATTCTTAGGAGAATTAGTGATATAGAATACCCAATCCTGATGTGGTAACTGTTCCAGTAGATTGAACATTAACAGATCTTGCCCTGTGGAAGTGAATGACATTTCCTTGAATGGTTCCTCCAACAGAGATATCTTCAACACGACATATCTGCAAAACAAGCAGAACAAAACAAATGAGAAGAATAACAGCTAGAATAAATTACATGATATACTGAGATGCAGATAAAATCCACAATGAATTAAGCATAGAAGAGAGAGAACCTGGAGTGTAAAAGACAATGAAGAATTCACATTGCAGTCTTCAGGTGGATGAAGCAGTTCCATTGGGCATTCCTCCACATCACAGTTTAATTGAGGTGCCCTGCGGATTTGTTTTTAACAAAAAACCTCATGCACTGCCCTCTGATTATTTAGTAGCACTAAAAGGAAGATTAAAGGGAAAAAACATATTCTTACTTTGAACTTACATGTCATCACCTGTTGCATTTTCAAGTGGACCACGCAGTACAGATCCAGGACCAACCTGATAGCATTTGAAAGAAAGGACCAAAGAAGATTGATAACTGGAAAAACCCTAAAAAAGGTTTCTGTCCCTATTGAATATAATCAAAATTCTCAAAAGATTATATACAAGGTCATATATAACATACCATATGTTACAAATAGAAAATGAAGTGACATGGGCTTTATTCACAAATCAAAATCGATTTAAAAAAGATATCAATGAACTTCTATGAAATGGTTTCATGAGATTCAGCCAATTGTCTCAATCATTAGATATCATTGGGAGTCCTATACATATCCATTAAGTTGCTAGGGCAAACTTGCCACCTTATGTGCCAAAGTAAGGTTCTTCCAGATCAAGAGATTTTTTCTACATATACGATGGTGGGCTACCATTTTGTGGGGTGGGACTTGAATTTCTAAGTTTTTCAGAAAAAAGGCCCGTGAGTTTCAAAACAGTGATATAGCATTTATGAAACTAGCATTATAAAAAGAATCTTATGGAATTTTCCTATGTCAAGGTTTACCAACTCATTCTCCAATAATGAAACTTTACAAACCGAATTTGTATGGCAAGACAACCTTGTCGTGGTTGCAAACAGGAGGGGGGAAAGGCCTCATCAAGGCCACATCAATAAAGACAAAAGAATAAACTAATATGAAAAACATATTTACATGGATACTGTCAAAGAGAATATACCAAAATCAAAAGCATACTTACATGAACACTGTAAAACAAGGACAAAATTAGTCTCTGTGCCTCAATCATATCTCCTGGACCAGATAAATTCAACAAACCTTGTCCATGAACGCCCAAATTGGCATTGGAATGAATCACTGACGCACCCTGTCATGAACATACAAAGATGACAACTTATTTTGAGAAAAGTTGAGATTAGCTAAGTGATGAGAATATGTTACCTTGAGGACAATTAAATTACTAGCCTCAAGCAATGATGTAGCGACTATGGCATCTCCACCACCATCTATTAGCATTTTGGAATTCCACATCAAGAGCATCTTAATAGACATTCTCAACGCCCCAAAGACCTGTATTTGATTAGAATAATGCAAACATACCATGACAAACATATTAAATGTAGCATATTTAAGGAAACACGGGGAAAGATATAAGAAACATGTACAAATACTATAATCATAAGCATAATTACGAAACTCTAAGAAAAAATAATGGAAAATAAATTAACGATGTCGTTATACCCTGATTATAGAGTCACTAACAAGAAGTTCTTCGGCCATTAGCTCAAACTCAGAATATGGATAGCGTGACAAACCAAAACTTAAGATAGCCCCACCTGATATGCTAAGTTGACCTTGGACCTGCAAGAATGATATGAAGAAATTCAATGTAATTTTCTAATTTAATCACAGAATTCTGATAGTAAAAAGATTGTAATTTGTAATAGATCCCAGAAGAAAGTTTATTTGGAATTTTAGATACATAGCACCTTCTTAGCATACTAAGATTCAGATAAACCCAAAAGATTAATGGAGAGAGACAAACTTAAATTCCAGTACACAACTGTAACTCAAGCAGCATGGAAGCTGAGTTGATGCAAGTCAAGCTATACTATTTCAGATCATAATAAAGAATTTATTTAAATTTTATCTAGTTGAGATGCACATGCATGCATAGCTGGTAATTGTAGTGTTGTAAGGATTACATAAAGTTATTGATTTTCTTAAACTTCAACTTGTATTTCCATATCATTCAGGTGCTTAATTTTTGATACAAACAGATGGTGAAAAGCATCTGTACCGTGGTTCACAAGAATCACTATGTGCAGCAGCATTGCGGAAGCTTGCTACATTTGAGTGTACATTACAAAGCTACAAGATGATGAAATCTAGAGATGAAAATCTCATCTTCTGACCCATACACAACAAACATCTTATAGGATGGTTGATTACAAAAGGAAATAGATAAACAGACCTGTACACGACTCCAGAGCAGAGGAACCACAACTTTGGCATTATTCTTGACAAACACATTTGTCCAAAGGGGTTTGTTGGGGAACTCCATTAAAAGTGTATCAGTCTCAGTTGACAATTCATAATTATTAACAGTGAGACTCTGTGGAGTTGTATCATATAGAGTCCCAGCAGCACCATTGTTGCTTGGGCATGAATTGCTCATACCACCTATAATAATAAATTGATAATAGAAATCAATAGTCCATTAGAAAATGTTTGAAAAAGAGTAAGAAAAATCATTATGGATTAAGAACAGCTTCGACAATTGTCAGGAAAGAGATTAAATACGAGTATTAAATGTTTCTCACCATGAACAAAGATTTTCTGTTCATCATGTCTACTGAAAACTTTAACTGAAACTCTTCCACCACCTCCACCTGCTACACCATTGCCTCCTGAAGCACTTATCTTCCCATTCCCCTTCCTAAAGTCCACCATAAATACAGGCATGCAGAGCATATATAAGTTACAAATTTAAGATCGAAGTACCAAAGTAACATGCTTCAGTGTGCATAATTAGACAAAAACCTGCCCATAATAAACTACATTGAATCATTTAACAAATTGTGGTGTTTCAAGATTCCAGAACTTGCGTATTTATCATTGCTTTCTTCAGATTAAAGCTTCTGTTAGTTGGTACAATGCTGCATTCAAATCACAAGAGGAATACGGGATTTGAATATCTCAGCATCACAAAAAAGATAAATGATATACAAATTTATATAATTCACCAACACATAATTCTATGATATTCAAAGCTTCTGTTATTTATAAATTTATAATTTATAATGACATTGTTTGTGGGATGTGTGGTTCCTACTAGTTCTATGTATGTACTAATTACAAATTTGTTTGGTGCATTCCTTTGTTCTTACTGAGTTTCCAATTTCCCTCGGTTTCTCATAAATATTAAAGGAGAAAAACAAGCTGCAGAGAACGAAAGTAGACGCCATCTTACATCTTGTTAGCCGTGAGATAAATACTACCACCAGAACCACCGCCGCCATCCAAACCTCCGTCACCACCATCCGCACATAGAGTCCCAGGGAGCTCTAGCGTATCCGTCGCATTAATCAGAATCCTTCCGCCACCGCCACCGCCATAATCGTTCTCCCTGCTCGTTGTTCCCCCATTGCTGCCATAGCTAAACGGAAACATCAACCATGCCCACCCATATGCATCGCCACCCCAGGAATCATCCGGGCGCTGGCCCTCCTTCCTGTAGCAACTCGCCCCTCTCCCCCCATACCCTCCTCCATCGCCATGAGTTCCATGAGGAACCCCACTCGTCTGTGGGGGCGGATCGCCAGCCAATGCGGTCGAATTCACCAGCGCCGTCTCCGCAATACTCACATTCTTCGCCACCAAGTACACACTCCCGGCAACCACAACCGAAGCATTGAAAAAGGTTATATGCCCTGAAAGATTAAACATCAACGAACACCCCGCCACCGGACAGCTCAACACGATGCCCTCCAGAATCTCGAAACTCCCGTTCCCCGTCACGAACACATCCTCGCTCAGCTCCAGGCTCGACCTCAGCTGGCAGAGCGTGTCGAACGATCCAATCCCGTCCAGATCCTCCTCGCACGACGCCGTCGGTGGATTCGGCGGCATCGGAGGCGGCGGCGACGGCGGCGAGTTGTAGTCCCGCCTGAACACCCCCTCGTATCTCATGATCGAATACTCCGACCGCATCTCCCCGTCCCTCTCACCCTCCTCCCCCTCCTCGCATGCCACGAAACCCGCCCCCGCCGCCGACGACAACGACGTCGACCTAGACCTAGGGTTAGGGTTTGTCCACCGCTGCCCGAGCACGAGTACGGCGACCAGGATTCGGATGCTGACAGATCGGCGCGCTGCTGCTGACGATGATCCCATCTCCAGTGCGAAATCATCAGATCGAGAAGGACGGAGGGGATCCACGGAGTGCCCTTCCGCTCTCCCGCTCGCCCTCTCCTCTCCCGCTGCTCCCCCCCCCCCCCCGCCTCTTCTCTCTTTCCTCCTTTTCCCCTCCCCTTTGTAGCTCGTGCCGTTGCGCTCGCCACGTGGTGGGTAACGGAAGAGCAGCTGCCGGAGGCGTGGGGTGTACGTGGACCGGTGGAGGAGGACAGCGAGAGAGTCCGACCGGTCGCCTTCGCCCGAATGACTTGTTGTTCGATCTCCACCGTCCGATCGACGCGATGCCGTGGATGTCGCGCGCGAATCGGACGCAACCCGACACCGTCCTTTCCGTGCCATTCGACCGAAACGAGGAAAGATGTAAACAAGTCGATTAAAGGGTGTTCGGTTGTAAAGATTTGGGATCGATCTTGTTATTGTAATGATTTTAGGTTTTTTTTTTTTACTCTTAATTTTTCAAAATATTTTTAATTTAATGATATATGTATCTTTTTAATTTATTTTTTTATTATTAAAATTATTTTTTTCTCTTCTTCTATCTAAAAATTATTTTTTTCACTTTTAAAAATTAAAAGTGAAAAAGAAAAAACCGCGAAGGAGCTATTATTTCACGGTCTCCAATGTTGTTTGTGAAAGTAGAAGAAACGTGTAAAAATATGGAAAAAGAGCTTGACAATGAAATATCAAGAAATGACGTGACACTTTTAATAACGTAATAATATTTTTTATAATATCGAATGTATATTTTTATAATGTTACACCAAATTTTATAATATTACAAAAAATAATAAAAAAAATTTTCTCGATGTTAATAATTTTTTTTACAATATTACAAAAAATTAAACACTTCTTTATTACAACAAGAACATTATCTATAACGTTACAACAAATCTTACAATGTTACAAAAAAAAATAAACTTTTTTTCCCTTTCAAATGTCAATATTTTTTTTACAACATTACAAAAAATTAAATACTTCTTTATTACAACAAAAAATAATTTTTATAATGTTACGACAAATCTTACAATTATACACTTCTTTATTACAATGAAAACAACATTTTTTACAATATGAAAATGTTTTATAAGAACGTTATATCATTTTTTACAATATTACAATAATTCTTACAATATTACAATAATGTCAAATTTATTACCAACGTTAAAAAAAAAATTCAAAAAACATTTTATTATTTTTTACAATAGAACAATTATAATATTACAAAAAAGTTGTTATTTGTGTTCGGTAAATTACCATAAAGAGTCAAAACTGCATAGTGATTGGAGTTCAGCTCCTTTTTGCCAAACGAGGCCTTTAATCACGTTTGTTTATCCAATTTCACCTTTACGAGTGGTTTGTGTCCATTGATTTTTTCATTATTGAAATATTAAAAATTTAGAATATTTTTTAAAATTAAATATTAATTTTCCTAAATTTTCATAAGATTCACAAATAGTTCCATAAAATTTTTCATTTTCAGATTTTTAATATTTCAATAATAAAAAAGTTTCTATATTTGTCTTTTCATTAATTTCCAGTAAGTACAAACCCTCCTTTAGATTCAGTTTTAATAACTATGGAGAGTTGAAGTTAAAGATAATTTTATAAATAATGATAGAATTACATAGTAAATTGTGAGGTAAAAATTTAGGTATGAGAGTATGTATGTTGATGATAACATATAAGAGTTTGTGTAAAGTAGAACTGAAACTGGAGTTTGAGAAAACAAACAAAGTAATTGAAAAATTAAAATTAAAATTAAGAAAAATTAAAAATTTGTGTATTTAAAAATTTAAAAAATAAAATTTTTAGGTATAAAAAATTGAAATTTTTTTGATTGTTGATCTTCCTTTAAAATCTTCAATTCGTCATTTTCTATTTAAATTATTGTCTTCCACTAAGTATAGGTATCAATAATGGCCCGTAACATAACCTAATTTTTAATAATGGGTCATTTGTTTATTCAACTTCAACTTTAGTTTCAACTTTAAGAATTGTAGAGAATTGAAGTTGAAAATAGTTTCACAAATAATGTTAGAGTTGATAGTAAATTATGAAGTAAGAGTTTAAGTATAAAAATTTATGTGATAATAATGACATATAAAAATTTGTGTAAAGTTAAAACTTAAGTTAAATAAACAAATGAAGCCAAAGCCGATCAATACATTGTGTCGATTAGGTCGGCCCATAGCCCAAGTATGGTCAACAGGCATGAACGAGTGTACTAGGTTAGGTCGAGCTAGGTTAGGTTGAAATAAATATGTATGTATATATTTATATATATATACATGTCTCCCTCTAATCACTATAGGAAAATTAACTTTTTGTGATAACCATATTATTTTGACCGTCGCAAATAGAATCTTTTGCGACGACTTTTAAAAGTCATTACAAAAAAACGTCGCAACAAACTTTAATAAAACGGAAGATTATTTTTATGACGGCTAATATATTTTGGTCGTCACAAATGAGTATTATTAGCGACAACTTTTAAAAGCCATCACAAATGTCTTTAGCAGGATAAAAACTCGTGTCTTCTCCTTCTTCCTACATGACCTCCTTTTCCGTGAAAACTCTCTCCATCGTCTCGCCGCCCTCTCCGCACATCCTCCTTGCCATCATCTCACCGCCCTCTTCATGTGGCCGTTGTGATAGCTTTAGTGGCCGTCACAAAGCTTTTTTTTTTGTAGTTAAAAGTTTTTTAAATGATCATTTGTAACGACTATTACAGGTATTTGGGACAGTCTAAACCGTCATAAATACACTATATGCAACAATTTTTTTAACCGTCACAAAGTTTTTGTGATAGCCTTTATTGCTACAATTTGTAACCATTACAATAGTCATCACAAATACATTATTTGTGACGATTTTTGAGGTTTTTGAGACAATTTTGGCTGTCACAAAAAACCCATTTTCCTGTAGTGAATTTTGCACTTATACAACTTTTATTTGATGACACACGACTGGACAACTTTGATTGTTGTCCGCTCAACTCCAATGGTTGCCCATAGCCTACTCAACTTTTGTATGACATAACACTGATAACTTGAAGAATCTTACTTGGTCACCAATTGAGCATGACTAATTACTAATCCTCTAGCTATTCATTGCATGTTCTCCTTTTTTCTTTCTTCTTCGTCATTGTCTTCTTCTTACTCAAGTATGTATACAAAAGCTACGTTTGTTTACAATTCAAGTTCTAACTTCAATTCTAATTATTGTATTGTAATTGAAGTTGATTAGAGTTATTAATTAGAGCTGAAGGTATATGTTTGAAGTTTTTGTGAATTAGTTCTTCTAACTATGGCTATCTGTACTGTACGGTGTAGTTACTTTTATTTACATTAGAGTAACAACTTCATTTTAGCTGAGCTTTGCAATTTTTTTGAGTATAAGGAATACAACAAATTTTCTAGAAATAGTGACATCCAAAATTGATAATTTTTGTGCCGCCCCTTGTGTTTAATTGTAATCATGCCTTTGATTTAGTAGTAGATCATTGATGAATATTTATTTAATTTAAATGAACACTCAATATAAAATTATTATTTGTAGAAAATAAGAATTTTATATAATATCAATAATAAAATTTAACGCATACAATTTTTTATTTTAAATTCTAAATCATGATTCTTAAATAATTAAAATTTTATTTATTTTTCAATTTAGATATAAAGCAGATGTCCTTTGACAAGCCATCGGTGGGTCCGTGGTAGAAGATCGTGGTGGGCTGGGGGCCCACAAAAGAGGCCCCCTTTTGCCAACAGCCCGAATCTCAAAATCCGGCCCATATAAAAGTCAAAACTTCCCTCCTCCGCAAAGCATATGCTTTCGTCATTTTTCAAAAACAAATTAAAAATCTAAATTATATATTAAAAAATTCAAATAATTGTATTGAATCTATACCATAAGAAACATGTAAAAGTAAAACTTTAATGAGTCCCAATCTTCTACTAGAACCTTTAAAAAACTAATTCTATAGATATCCAAATTTAAGTAATTCTTTTAAATTTTAGCACTTGTGAATATCGTCATTATCTTCTGCAAATCTTTAAAATAAAATAAAAATTTCTTTCTCCTAACAATTTGGTAATTTTAGTATTTTAATTTAAAATAGAAGAGTGAGATAAAGTGGTTTAAGAGAAAATTAGAGGAGATGATGAGAATATGTATTCTCAATCATTACATTAAGCACTTATAAAATCAATTTTCTATAGATGTCATTAGAATGTATTATATTATACTTATTTTAGTTGTCAATTAAAATCCATATTTTATTTTGCAATTCAATTCAAATTTATATTAATACAAGATGGAAGAACTTTACGAAATTTTGTAACATTCACAAAAAAAATAATTTTTTGTGATAGATTTATAAATATATTCGTCACTATTTTTTTAAATATAATGACAGATACTTAATATCTATTGCTAAAACACATTTCATCCATCACTGTTTCATCGGGCATGTTTAGGAATCGCGTCCTAACCCTCAACCTCTTCCCCTCTTTTGCAAAATCTTCAACCTCTGTCGTTCACGTTCGCAATCAACCACAATCGTTGTCGCCTCACCATTGTCAACGCCAACCTCACCAGTCCACCATCTACGCCTTCCACCCCATCGCGCATTACTCGTGTGCCTATCTACCATTCGTCATCTACGCCCTCCACCAAAGATGAGCGTGATCAACATCCTAACACGCGTGGACTTGATCTGCAAGAAGTACGACGTCGGCAAGCAACGTGACCAGAACATCTCCAGAGACAATGCCTTCACCTACCTCTTCTCCTTCGTCAAATCCGACATCGAAACCACCCTCGAGGTCCGCCTCAACCGTCTTTGGTTTTGGCTCTGCCTACCTTGATTTGGACCCCTCGGGGTTCCTCTTCATTTGGAAATTTTGTTGTTAACGCTAGGTCTCTATTCGATATTTGCAGAAGGCGGAGGTAGCTGCCAACTAGAAGAATAGGGCAGCCGCCATGGTACTCAACACTAAGATCTGCAAGACCAAGGCTAGATTGATGGAGGAGGTGTCCAAGTTGGAGAGGCTCACACTTAAGAAGGTTTGTTAATTTGTTTTTTTATTTTTCAACTTTTGTTGTGCACTTCTATAAGTTCGAAAGTGCAGTTACCAGGGAAAATGCATCTTGTTTATGGAATTAGAATTTTTTCGATAATTCACCGAATCTCCACTTAAGGTAGTGGCTAAGCGTTCCTTTTCGTCAATAGACTGTGGTGAGAATATTAGAGAACATAGAAAATGAAAAGAGATCTTTTTCTTGGTGGTGGTGCAGGGGACCAGAAATAAGCTTATAGTATGAAGCAAAAATCATATCGTGATAAGGAAGAAAAATGTAAGAATTGGTGTGATGTTAGATTGCTGCTATCATTTTGTATCAAACAAAATATTCATAGATTTCAATATACTTTGAATAAAACAATTGGTTGCTCTTTTTGAGATTTAGAGTAGTGTAGTTATGTTCTTAACATTTGTACTAAATATTAAATTATTCAACTTGATAATGTAACCAAATACTAATTAAACTGTGAACTACAAAGTGTATGGTTACTTCCGGTATGGATGCTTTCTAACTATTCTCCATAAAATCTAGTATTTACTTTTTGCAAAATGAAGAGGGTTTTGCTTAATTAACTCATAAGAGGCATCACCATTTATGGAGGTAATGTTGTGTGGAATCAGATCCTCTAGTAATTGAGGACAGATTATTTAGGTCTTATTGAGGACAGATTATTTAAATCTTATCCATGTGTAAGTCTTGTTTATTCCACTAATTCCACTTGATGCGTAGGGTTTACACTCTTTTTTAATTATTGAGGATGCATATGTCTTTTCCTTAATTAAATATTTATTTTAAAAAAGACAAAGCTAACATTCAGAATAACTATAGGTAAAGGGGCTTACAAAAGAAGAATTAACTACAAGAAATGATTTAGTTATTGCACTACTAGAAAGAATCCGATCTATATCTGACGAAACTGCAAATGGCACAAAGAAAATTGGAGGTTGGACATCTTCTAGTTCTCGCACAAGAATAAAATTTGACTCTGTTGTGCTTCCATGAAAAAAAGTCCTATGATTTCGGAAGAAATCGGGGCCCAAATCGAGGTCGAAAAGCTCGGATTTGGGAGCTCGTCGCCGGATTTCTGAAGCTCTTCGCCAGCCCGTTTAGCCTTTGTTTGCTTCGATTTTTGTGGGGAAGAAGGAGGTGATCTTGAGCATTCAAACATGAAAGGATTTACGTGGTTCCCCTTCACTTTGGGTACTCCACGGATGGCTCTCTTGGTGAGTTTCACTATTTGAGGTAATGGATACAAGGAGAGGAAGCAAGGAAGAAAGCTTTTTCTTGATTTCTCAATTTGGGCAAATTTAGGCTTTTATACTCAAGCCCCAAATTCCAACAATGCCCTTGAGTACATCAAGTTACAAATCATAATCAAAAATACAAAGAAAATGAAAGTCACATTCTTTTTAGACTCTACATCAGGTAATGGATGTCCCTTGAGGAGAAAGTACGTTATTAAAGTATATGTTTATATCTGTGTAAAAGTAAAACTTCAATGAGTCTTAATCTTCCAGTGAAACCTATAAAAAACCAATTCTATAGGTATTCAAACTTAAGTCATTCTTTTAAATTTTAGCACTTGTGAATATCGTCATCATCTTCTACAAATCTTTAAAAAAAAGTGTTGTGCTTCCACGAACAAAAGCCCTATGATTTCAGAAGAAATCGGGGCCCAAATTGAGGTCGAAATCACGGATTTGGGGAGGACGTTGCCGACAGATTTTGTGCTTGAATCCGAATTTTTGAGTGGGAGAAGGTGTCGATTCGATCAATACATCCAAACACAAATGATTTACGTGGTTCCCCTTCACTTTGGGTACTCCACGGATGGCTCTCTAGGTGGGTTTCACTATTTGAGGTGGTGGGTACAAGGAGAAGAAGCAAGGAAGAAAACTTCTTCTTGATTTCTCAATTTGGGCGAATTTGAGCTTTTATACTCAAGCCTCAAATTCCAACAATGCCCTTAAGTACATCAAGTTACAAATTATAATCAAAAATACAAACAAGATGAAAGTCACATTCTTTTCAAATCTCCACCTTGACTTCCATCAAGCTCCACCTATACCAAATGAGAGCCATCAAGACCCATAAGGGTCAGCAATAACTGTAGACGTTGAGTAAGTCCAAGCAATGCTTGAACTTGCTCTCCACAACTCCTTTGGTAAACACATCAGCTGGGTTGTCTCGGGTGTTGATCTTCTTGATCTTTATCCTGTCTTCATTCCTGAGGAAGTGATACTTTACATCAATATGCTTTGTTCTATTATGAAAGACATTGTCCTTAGAGAGACAAATAACACTAAGACTATCACAGTAGATGTCTACTTTATCTGTGTACCAACACAAATCTCCTAACAATCTTTTCATCTAGATTCCCCCTTAGCAGCTTCTATCAAAGCCACATATTCAGCCTCAGTAGTAGATAGCGCTACAGTAGGCTGAAGAGTTGATTTCCAACTCACTATGGAACCTGCAAATGTGAAAACATAGCCTGACAAAGACCTTCTCTTATCAACATTCCCTGCAAAGTCAGAATCTGCATAACCTGCCAAAGTACAATTCTGATCTGTAGTATATAATAAACTAATGTTAGAAGTTCCTTTCAAGTACCTGAATATCCTTTTCACAGCTTTCCAATGTTCCTTGCCTGAATTGGACATGAACTTGCTAACAATACTTAAAAGATATGCTAAATCAAGTCTGGTATAAACCATTGCATACATTAAGCTACCAACTGCCTGAGAGTAAGGAACTTTCTGCATATCTGATTTATCTGCTTCAGATTCAGGACACATAGCTGAGGATAACTTCAAATTCCTGTCATATGGTGTGCCAATGGCTTTACAAGAAGCCATGCCAAATCTGTTAAGGATCTTTTCAACATAATTTTGTTGATTTAAAAATAGCTTACCAGAATTCCTGTCACGCCTGATTTCCATCCCAAGAATTCTGCTAGCTGGACCAAGATCCTTCATTTCAAATTCAGATTTTAATCTGCCCTTCAGCTCCTAAATAACATCAATATTCTTTGCAGCTATGAAAATATCGTCAACATACAAAAGCAGATAAATATGTGTGCTATCAGCAAGAGTTCTAACATACACACATGAATCATAATAGCTGCGGCTAAAATCAATTTTTTTAATGAATGCATCAAATCTCTTGTACCATTGTCGTGGTGACTACTTAAGTCCATAAAGAGACTTATTCAACTTGCACACCCAATCATCTTTATTCTGTACCACGAAACCTGTTGGTTGCTCCATCTAGATATCTTCATCTAAATCATCATGCAGGAAAGCCGTCTTTACATTCAATTGTTTTAATTCGAGATTCTGTGCTGTAACAATAGACAAAAGCACTCTAATGGATGTATGATGTACAACAGGAGCAAATACCTCATTGTAATCAATTCCTTCTCGCTGTGAATAGCCTTTGACAACCAACCTTGCCTTGTGCTGCACCCCAGTGTTGCCTTGAGTCCCAACTTTCTTCTTATAGACCCATTTGCAACCTACAATGTTCCTATTCTTTGGACGTTTCACAAGCTCCCAAGTTTTGTTTTTATGGAGGGATTGCAGTTCTTCCTCCATTGCAGTCATCCAAAGACCAGCATCAGAACATTTCAATGCAACTTCATAAGTAGGTAAATCAACAGAATCCTCCACCTCTTCTGCTACCTGTAAGGCAAAAGCAACCAAATTTTCATAGCCATACCTAATAGGAGGTCTAATGTCCCTTCTAGGACGTTCTTTGCTAATGGTTCTCGGTGGTGGTTGCTCCACCTCTTCCTCCTCAACTACATTTTCCTGAACACTTGATGAGTTATCTTTTGGCTCAACTTGATCAGTATTACCAGGCTGCTGTATATATAACTCCACCTGTTCAGGAGTAGTATTCTCAACTTCTGGTGATGCAATTTTCAATTCTTCTATAGTCTGCAACAAAACATTTTCATCAAAAGTGACATCACGACTGTATATCACTTTATCAGATGTAATGTCATATATTCTGTATCATTTTACTCCAGTACCATATCCAACAAATAAGCCTTTCTTGGCTCGAGGCTCCAGCTTCCCATTGTTCACATGGTAGTAAGTTGGACATCCAAAAATCTTGAGCTTGGAGTAATTTGCAGACCTGTTCATCCACAATTCAAATGGTATCTTACCATCTATAACACTATAAGGAGACCTGTTAACCAGAAAGGAAACTGTGTTAACAGCCTCTGCCCAAAAGTTCTTACTCAAACCTGCATTGGATAGTATGCACCTGGCCTTTTCAATGAGTGTCCTGTTCAATCTCTCTACCACTCTATTCTGTTGAGAGGTATATCTGACAGTATAATGTCTGGTAATTCCTATATCTTTACAAAAGTTGTTAAACTCCTGAGAGCAAAACTCAAGACCATTATCTGTCCTCAAGTATTTGACCTTTCTATCAGTTTGGTTTTCTACTTGAACTTTCCAATGCTTAAAGCTTTCAAAAGCATCACTCTTATGTTTCAAGAAGAAAACTCAATTCATGTGAGAGTAGTCATCAATAATAGAAAGGAAATACCTTGATCCACCATGAGAGGACTATCGTGCAGGTCCCCAACAATCAGCATATATATAGTCTAATACTCCCTTTGAACTGTGCTGACCTTTGCTGAAAGACACCCTTTTCTGCTTGCCATATACACAATGTTTGCACATATCAATGTAAACTACCTTACGTCCTTCAAACCTGCCCAGACTACTTAGTCTCTGCATCCCTTTCTGTCCCAAATGACTCATTCTTGAGTGCCATATAATAGACTGATGCTCTTGATCTGATGTAGCTGCTGCAACTGAACCAGAAATAAGTGTGCCCTGCAAAATGTATAAGGGGCCAGATTTGACACCCTTCATTACAACCAATGAACTTTTCACAACACTAATCTTTCTCCCTCCACTTGAATATCTGTAACCCTTAGAATCAAGGGTCATAAGAGAAATCAGGTTCTTACTTAGTTTTGGAATATGCCAAACATCTTCCAAAACTCTAATCGTGTCATCTTGCATCCTGAACTTGATAATGTCAACACCTGCACTAGAGCATACATTGTCATTGGCCAAGTGACCCTGGCCATCCTCTACCTGCTCATATGTATCAAAGTACTCCCTACACGGAGTCATATGGTGGGATGCTCCACTGATCACCTGAATAAGCACTACAACAAACTATAAGAGAAAAATTACCATCAGATGCAGAATATGTTTCTGCCACTGCAGCCTTTCCTTTGTTCTTCAACTTGGGACAATTTGCTTTCTAATGTCCCTTCTCCTTACAGTAATTGCAAGTATCCTTTGAGTACTTACTTTTAGATTTGCTCCTGTTTCTATTCTTATTACCTCATTTCCACTGACTTCTACTTCTATTCTCTTGCTGATTAGCTGTGAGGCCAAAACCACTTGCCTCACTACTGCCATGCTGCACCATGTGTCTCAACTCCCTCGAATGAAGGCTGGATCTCACTTCTTCCAGTGTAATGGAATCTCTTCTAACTACACAAGACTGAACAAAATTCTCATAACTGAGAGGAAGTGAGCAAAGCAAGATGAGAACTGCATCTTCATCTTCAATGGTAACGCCTGTGTTCTTAAGTTCCATCAGAATGGAATTCAACTGATCTAAATGCTGCTTAAGCGGTGTACCTTCTTTCATTTTTAGTGAGAACAATCTTTGCTTTAACAACTTGTTGTTAAAGACTTAGTCATGTATAATGACTCTAATTTCTGCCACAGACCAGAGGAAGTTGTTTCATCTACAACTTCTATGATTATCTCATTTGACAAGCACAGTAAAATGGTGGAGTGAGTCTTCTCCTCCTGTATTCCAAATTTAGTCGAATCTCTATCTAATGTAGCGGCCTTACTTAAAGGTGCCCAAATGCCATGTTGTTTCAAAAGTGCTCTCATTTTTATTTGCCACAGACTGAAACTGTTTCTGCCATCAAACTTGTCTATTTTCATGCATGCTAGGAGTTGCCATCTAAAAAATGTGATTTTAAATAGCAATAATCACATAAAATTTCCAAACACACATTTACAAATTTCTAATTTTAGAAATTACCCAAAAATGCAAAAAATGTGTTCGATTTGCTTCAACTTTCAACAAACCCCCAAAAACTGATTTCGTACTTGTTGAACTCAGATTAGGCAAATATCAAACACATCCAAAAATTCAAAATTTGGCACAAGATCTGATTCTCAACACGTATTCAAAAATCTCAACCACTTTGCAACAAAAAACGGCCGACAAAAGGAACCACGAAAATTTCAACAAAGATGCCAAAAAATCAAAACCTCGGATTTGCCTTCACGAAAAATTCCCCAAAAATTTCAGAAGCTTCGGAGCAATGTGTGGAAGGTTCAAGAGGCTTACAAACCCATTTCACCAAGTGAAATGGAAGATACGACGATTTTGGCGTTTTAGGGTTCCGACGGCGGCGGCGGCGACGAGGCTGCAACTTTCAGCCCAAAATACAGATTCAAATCCAGTTTTCGATCTCTAAAATCACTCTGATACCATTTGTTGTGCTTCCACGAACAAAAGCCCTGTGATTTCAGAAGAAATCGGGGCCCAAATCGTGGTCGAAATCACGGATTTGGGGAGGACGTCGCTGGCGGATTTTGTGCTTGAATCCGAATTTTCAAGTGGGAGAAGGTGTTGATTCGATCAATACATCCAAACACAAAGGATTTACGTGGTTCCCCTTCACTTTGGGTACTCCACGGATGGCTCTCTTGGTGGGTTTCACTATTTGAGGTGGTGGGTACAAGGAGAAGAAGCAAGGAAGAAAATTTCTTCTTAATTTCTCAATTTGGGCGAATTTGGGCTTTTATACTCAATCCTCAAATTCCAATAATGCCCTTAAGTACATCAAGTTACAAATCATAATCAAAAATACCAATTTAGATGAAAGTTACATTCTTTTCAAAAAGAAAAATCTTTCTCCACTGAAACGGAGTAGTTTGGTAATTTTAGTATTTTAATTTAAAATAGAGGAGGGAGATGAAGAGGTTTAAGAGAAAATGAGAAAAGATAATGAAAATCAATCTTAATGTATTCTCAGTCATTACATTAAGTATTTATAAAATCAATTTTCTATAGATGTCATTAGAATATATTATATTATGCTTATTTTAGTTGTCAATTGAAGCTCATATTTTATTTTGCAATTCAATTCAAATTTATACTAATGCAATATGGAAGAACTTTCCAAAATTTTGTAACGCTTGTAAAAGAATTTTGACAAATGTGTTGAATTTTGCAACCCTACCATATGTTGAAGTTGTTTTGATAAAATTATATTTGGAATGTTAAAATATTTAATTTTTACAAATTATGTTTACATTTATACACAAATTTTCATGATTTTCTATAAAGTTCACAAAAATCCTGTAATTTTTTCTATTTATATTTCTTAAATTTCTACCGTAAATAAATAGATCTTTAGTTTCCTAAAGATTTTTCATAAGTTCTATTTGTCTCTGGATTATTGAAATCCTTTTAAAAAAGAATTAGAAAATAAGTCTGCAAGTAATATCATAGCTAATTAGAATAATGTGGATTTGGATTATGTAGATGTAAACCCATGGATTTTGCAATTTATTAATGTAATCACTTTTAAATTTATGTCATTATCTTATCTTCTAACTTTTTTGTGATTGTTTCTATCTTTTAAGGGGCAGAGAAATGAATTGAAGGGAATTTAATTTCGTTTAATTCGAGTATTTGTACGAACTTCCACGACGAAATTCAATTCCTTCATGAATGATTGCTTCAACTTTAACATTTTGCACGATGAATCTTCTTTTTGTGAAGCTTACAAGTTAGGCAAGCAAACTAGACCATCTTTTCATCCCAATACTAGTAGATCTTTAAAATGTTTTGAACTCATTCATGTTGACATTTGAGGTGATTTTAATTTAAAATGTTTTAATTAGACAGAATTCAATTCCATCTAATTCGGGTGTTTGTACGAACTTCCATGACGAAATTCAATTCCTTCACAAAAATAATTTAAAATGAGGGTTCAGAATTCAATTTCAACCTTCCCTTTGTGAATTAAGCGGAATCTCTCCACCTGCCCTATTTCCATGAGACATCATATAGCTTTTGTATCTCTTAAAAAGTCAATAATCATATTTTAAAATATTTTTTTTTTACTATTTTTTAAAGTAAAAAGTAAATTCAATTCTATTCAATTCCATTATATGTACAAATACTAAAATTTTAAATTTTATTCAATTCTACGATGTGTACAAGCACTTCTTCGTTGAATTCAATTTCATTCAATTCAATTCTGATCCCAAAAAATGAATGAATTCTTAACCATTCATTTTCATCTCATTTTATATGCACAAATGGATCCTTCGGCTTCTAATTTTGTATTCAGTTAAAATCTCAACTTGGTATTTTATCGGTCTTTTTTAGGTTCCATTGGTTAACAAAGCAGGAGGCTTTGATTACCATGCAGACGTTAAACAATCTTACCAAGACATTAAACTGCATAATTTATCATTTTATGTAATTTTATAATTCTACCTCTCCTCGAAACCTATGTCCCACCTTGGTTCTTGCATCGCCTCCATCATTTTTGATGTACGCCCTTCTACCCCAATGCCAAATGGGCTCTTAATTAGTTGTGATTGCATAATCGAGAACTTTACTCTTATTTTTATCACCACATTGTCAAAAAAAAAAAACAATCACAACTAAAAACACTGTTTGAAATCTGTTAATAACGAAGATTGCATTCAAAACAAATGTTTTCAAAACACTGTTTTGATATGGAACTATATATATACTTCAATGTCTCTGCACTTGTGAGTCTCTCGTAAAGTTACCTTACAGATATTATACGTGTGACGTGTGTGAATTAGGTTTAACACAATGATAAAATTTACTTTACTAAAATCAATTGAGTATTAAGGAAAAACTTACATGTGTTTTAAGAGAAGTTCACCACATACAACTCTTTCGATGTAAGATTATAACCTCATTTGGGGTTAACTTGAATCACTTCTTAAAATTACCTTGAACCTCATTATTATTACACAAATTCTAATATATAAACTTTTAACACTTTAATTATTATCTAATTTCAACTTTGTTCACAAAAGTACCTTCAACTTCAACTTTATTGAACTCCTAAAGCCAGAGTCAATCTCAAACAAGACATGTGACTTTATCTACTAAAGCTTACATATCAAGTGAGTGAGAAGCTTACATTTTTTAGGTTAACACTGATTCTTGAGGTAAGAAAATCTCTTTTTATTTTATCATCTAACTATTAGAGTGAAGAACTTTACTTTCATTACACTATTTATTAAGACATGTACTTTATATAATAAATTTTTTTACAAACTTTATTTCTAAACGAAAAATATATATATATATTCCAACAATATCTACCGTAGATTTGAAGGTAATGTATCTGCACCCAAGAGACCTTATGCCATGCAAATAATTAATAAAAAAGCATTGGTTTTGACTTTGGAAGTTCCACCAAGTCCACCACCCACCTTCACTTTTCTCGGTAAAAACTCTAGTGCTTAATTTGGAATGGAATCTACTGTATCTACAGTTCCATCCTTGATCACATGGTGGAGTGCCTGTTTGGTTTTCTCAATGGAACAGTAAGTAAGAAGAAGAAGAAATCACATGCAGAAAACCACACACAACCACTAGTATGATATCTCAGAGATTTCTCATTAAAACTTACCTTGATGTTAAATTTAAAACATCATTGATATGGTACAATTATCTCAGAATAATAATTTTCAGATAGGAAACCCTACACCCACACACATGGTTCCACTGCAATCCTGCAGTTTGATTTGTAGTGATGGAGAAGGTACACAATGGTACAGTACTACAGATCTGAGCAAAAAAAATAAAAATTTCTTCAAGTTTTCCTGAACTGGAAAGGAATATTGAAATGACCCAAACTGGGAAGGAAATGTCTCAGCTGCACGCTGATCAGTGCAGGTGGAAGAAGAGACATACATACATATATATATGTAGTTGAAGTCAGGTGAGAAGAGCATGCATATATCTTGATAGCTAGCTAGCTTGACCTCCTCCTCCAGCTCCTGTTACCCAATCCTGCTTAATTCCTTCTCTGTGATCCTTTGATCACAACTCATTGGCGTAGCCCATGACTGAGATATATGATTAATCATGCATCAATCGATCTCGATCCTTTGACATATCCTTGATCAATTTAATTCCAATACACATACATACATATATACATATACAGAGAGAGATATATATATATATATTTGTATTTGTGCAGCATGCACCAGGCTGCAGTCCTGTTCAACATAACACTCAATTCATGCATATACATAAAATAGTAGTATCAATCCACATATAGCAAATTACATAATTAAGATTGTAATTACCTGCAGTGGGGGGCTTATTAACTTCTTGGTTGGCTGATGCATGACAACCTGCAAATTAATATCTTCTAAACCAAGCAAGTAAGGATGATGCAATCAATGCAGCTTAATTAATTAATTACCCTATACAATTATTGAACTGAGAAGATGTTAATTACAAACACACACACACACACACACACACATATATATCTCAGATCTGTAATATATATAACATGCTGATGATCTGATCATCATCTACAGAGCCAGCATCTGAATTTAATTAGAAGAGAGAGTAGTGGTGACAGAAAGAGAAGTGAGCACGCATAGCTTCAAGCATGACCAGCTAGCCCCATCCTCGTGCAAGAAAACACCATGTGTGCTCACTCTCTTCTGTCACCAACATTACAAACCTCCAGATCGATCGCCCATTTCCACAAACACACATCATACATACACAGACAGACAGATAGATAGATGGAGATGGAGATAGAGATAGAGATAGAGAAAGAGGGCTTTGTGGGCAGTGCCAAGGGATGTGGGGAGGGGGGGGGGGATGAGGAAAGGCCAGAGAAGTGATCACCATTATATAGATGGAGATGGAGTAGAGTAGTGAAGGGGGAGGGATGGATTAGTAGCTGATCGATCTGGGGAAGCTGTGGTCTAGTTGCAGTGGGGATTAATGGTGCAACAGCTGCCACTGTTACACCTCACATTAAACAATGTTTTTCCCCCATTTATTCCCTGCTCCATCTGCCAATGCTCCTTGTAAATCTAAAGCCCCACCACCTCACCTCCAGCCAATCAAGATCACTGCCACTGCCGTAGAATGCAAACACCATATATTTGTTTATCTAATCCCTGTCCCGTCACACCCACCACCGTAGAATTAGAATACAAACTACAAAATGCCATTTGTTTTGTCCCTGCCCTTGCATGCATGCAACATGTCATGGAATCTATGTCCCACTCATGCTTCACTGCAAGTTAAATGGTGTGTGTGTATATATGTATATAGTTCTCTTTTTAATTACAACATATTTCTTGTTGTTTAAGTGATTTTATATATCAATAAAATTTAATTAAATAGTTGAAGAGATTTTTACTATATTATAAGTTCAATATTCATCGATAATATATCTAATATAAGACTATCATCCAACACAATCTTTATAAATCCATACCATTCATCCATACATACATATATACATGCATATATATATATACATATATGTATATAAAATTAAGGGTCTTTGTTTCTCTCTCTTTGTTTCGCTACAGTTGTCAACTCTTACGAGAGTAAAATTAAATCCATACATACTTTACAAAAGTTTTACATGTAGTATGTGTAGATTGACGATGATGATAAGTGAATTTTATTTTATCGGAACCAATTAAATGGTGAGAGAAGGTTCACAAGTGACGTAAAGGTCTCAATGATAAAATTAACAATGTGTAGAAGAGTTTGATTCTTTATATGTTAAATGTAATTTTAGTCCTTACGTTTAACAATATTGTAAGATTATTCTAATGCTCTTCGTCACTTATGACATTTTTAATTTTTTACGCATATAAGTGTCCACAAGTGAATATACGAGAACTTGTTCTGATTTCATATTAAAATTTTATTTAAAATCAGTTGACAATGAATGAAAAAGTTTTTTATATATTAAATTTACTTTATTCCTTACATTTATCAATATAGAACTATTTGGAAAAGTCAATAGATTAAGTAAGCTTGAAGCTCACTTTTTCTAGATGAACACGATCTCCAAGGTAAAAAATCTTTTTTTTATTTTTTGTCTGACAATTATAATAATTTTTTTTACTTCTATTACATCGTTTATTAAAATATATACTTTATATAATAAATAAAAACTTCAGTAAACTACATTTTCAAACAGTTTAACTTTAATTTTACACCAATTATTAACGTCATTATTATTACATAAATTTTAATATATAAACTTTCATCACATTAATTACTATATAAATTAAATTTTATTTACAAAATTAATTCAACCGGTGAACTCTATTCAATTCTCACAAAGCTCTCTCGAAACAAAATCTTAGTTCTACTCATGTGAAACTATCCTTGCATTCAATTGAAACCAATTTTTCCAACAGCCACATGCATACATACACACACAGATATATATATATATATATATTAGGGCCAATGAGAGACGGACACATCAGCACTGAAATGATAATTTACAAAGCAGAGGAGGGAACAGAGGAAGAGTGAGAAACAGAGAGAGAGAGGGAGAGGGGCATGCAAGTTTCAGAGAATCCTGCAAGGGGCTGCGTGTGCATGTGTGTGGACGTCGTCCGGCCTGCGGTAGGGAGAGCTCCGTGCAAGCTCTGGAGAATCTTTTTTGGGTGGGCGGTGGTGGAGGAAGTCGGCGGCAGCTCAGCATTGCCCCTGCTTTGCTCTGCTTTTATTACAATATTATTATCGTTTCTTTCTCCTCACGGAATTGCTTGTCCTCTCCTCCGCCGTCGTCTTTTTCTTCCAGAGAGGAAGGTGGGGGAATTTTCCCTTTTGAGGAGTGGAATTCCATCGGAGCTTTTGGATTCCCTCCTCCTCCCACCCGGTGGCGGCAGTGGCCGTGGCCGTGGCGGCGGCGGCGGCGGTGGTGGTGGTGGTGGTGGTGGTGGTGGCGGTCGTCATCGTCATCGTCGTCGTCGTGAAAAGTTAATTGCAGAATAAAATCGTATCGTAGTTGACGTGAGACCATCCAACTGTTAGACACTCGTAATTAGGTTTTTTTTTTTGTTTCGAAGTAAAAAAAAGTGATTTTTTTTTAAAAAAAATTGAGATAAGAATATAAAAAGAATAATTTTGATAATAAAATAAGGTAATTAAAAAATATAAATATCATTATAAAGTTAAAAGTACTTTTAAAAGTTATGAATGGAAAAAAAGAACGAGGTTATGTGTGCGTTTGTTTAAAGACCCTATTTATTTATAAGGTAATCATTATGTATTTTCATTTTTTATGTAACGTTTTATAGTAATATTTATTAAATAATTTTAATATTTTATATTAAAAAATTATATTAAAATACTTATATCGTAAATTATGTAATTTCTTAGAGTCTCTTTATTGTAGAGTTTATTTACTATGCACTTTAGTTTTTCATTATGCATCACAGCGGTGAACAGTAATATTTATCAAATAATTTTAATATTTTACACTAAAAATTATATAAAAATATTTACATCGTAAATCATGTAATTTCTTAAAAAATGTGAACTTCACCTAACCTAATTCTACCTAACAAATACACTTAAAAAACATAAATTTCATCTCACCTAATTTTACCTCTTAAACAAATACCTCAATTTCGTGAGGTTAGATGAAGTAAAGTTCACGTTTTTCAAAAAATTACACAATTTATGATGTAAGTATTTTTGTATGATTTTTAATGTAAAATATAAAAGTTATTTAATAAATATTACTGCAGACCATTATAGTACATAGTAAAAAACTAAAGTGCATAGTAATAATCTATTAAATAAACAAGACCTAATGGTGTATTTACATAAGACAACGAAAAAAGTCACTCACGGAGCAGCTGGGAATGACTTTGGGATGAATATTAGGTGAACGATATTTTTCATGTATTGATCAAAGAGTCATGAGTTGATAATGAGCTAACATTTGATGTAATTATCATGAATTTAAGTTGTATTTATATTTGTGTAGTGATATAGGTTCTGTTTGTTTTTTCATTTTTTACTATGTACTTTCATTTTTTACTATATATTACAACATTCTATAATAATATTTATAAAACTATTTTAACATTTTATACTAAAAAATCATATCAAAACATTTACATTGTAAATACACCAAAAATGTGAATCACACTTTAATTATTAATTCTACCACATAAATAAACACACTCATAATTTAAGTGTAAAATATAGTTATAAATATTATAAAAAAGTATATTAAGAAATTCTCACGTTATCGAGATAATGTGAATGATTTTAAGAATAACACAAAGTGGTTCGTGAACGAGACCTAAGAGTATTCTTTGCCTTGGAAACATTTAAAGTTAAATGTTCGTTGAAATCCTTGTCAATATTTATTAAGATATGTTTGGAGAAAGTTTTAATCAACTTCAAAAGTTAGATAAGATTAAAGTTAGGAATTGTAATAGAGTTAAAATCATATAATAAATAATATAATAAAAGTTTATATGTTAGAATTTGTACAACAATAATAATACGTGAAAGAGTTGAAAGTTGTAAAACAAATAAAATTGAAATTACATATTAATTAATATGGTAAAAGTTTATATGTTAGAATTTGTACGATAATAATGAAATGCAAAAGTTTGTATGAAACTATAGTTAGAGTTCTGAGAATAATTTTCAAATGGAATCGTAGGTTTATATAACTACCGGATGTTTTAACTTTTACCAGTGATTTGTATTTTTCAAAAGTACGAAAAATAATAAAAAATAAAATAATAAGTTTGAATTTTTAAAAAAGTGATCAGTATTGACGAATTATCTAAATCCTAGAATTGTGTTTGGTAACTCCCAGTATGGGCATATATGCCCACAGAGAATTATTTTATGTTTGATAAATTATCGTGAATAATCAAGTTTGTATAATAAATAAAACAACTTTTCCTCTAAATTAAACTAAATAGAATCTACAGGTGCATTTGAAGATGTTAATGTCCCTCTTTTTAAAATTCTTGTTTGTAATTTTCATTTTCATTTTTATTTTATTTTTATTTTTATTTTTATATTTCCGTCAAACACCAGCCCTGAATCTTAAATTTCGTAAATTTAATTCATTTAATATTTTGGTGGGAGGGAGTGATGCACTCATGACCCACCGGCACGTGCTTGGGGGGATCTGCAAAGTCATGTGCACGAGATAACGTAGAATTGTTTTTGTTTTTTTTAAATTGATAATTGAGGACAAATCATGATTATTTATTAGTTCTCGATTTCTGGGGAACGGTGGAGATCAAATATTGGGAAATCCGACGAGATCGGAACCACGTACGTGAAATTTTTCGAAATTGATGGGGAAGATATTTTCGCTTGATTTAAATCAGATTTTGATATCAGAGATTTCTTAAAACTTAAAATTCTCTCATCTATTCTCAACTACGAAAATTTTCACGACTATTCTTATTATCGTTTGTTAATAAAATTTTAATTCTAACTTTTAACTTTAATATTAATAAAAAAAATTAAAGTTAAGAGTAGTTCGCAAATGATGTTTGAGATATATTGTAAATTATTAGTTTATCTGTGTTCACGAAATTTATGAAAATTGAATTGAAATAAATTCAATTTTCATGCATGAATCACTTATTTGTGTTAGTAAAATTAAATTTAATTTATTTCTGTTAATACTATTCACTTTTCAATTTAAGATAAAAATGAAGTTCAGGCTCATGAGATATGAATCGTTTGGAATTCAACTAGTTCGAGTTTCCTCGCCTACTTTTGTCTAACTATCAGAATTTCTTATTTCATTTAATTTTGAGAAGTACACAAATACCTTTGTACTGAATTTATTTTCGTTTAATTTAATTTCTCTTAATAAATAAATTTTCATTAATTCATTTCTACTAATTACACATGCACAAACGCACCTTATAAAGTGAAAGTTTGTACTTGAGAATTTTTGTGGTGATGTTATATACGAGTTTATATAAAGTTAAAGTTAAAATTGAAATTAACTACACAAACAAGGTTAAAAAATCTTTCATTAAAATTTGTGTACGTAGGTTTAAAACTCTATAAACATAGTAAAATTATCTTAAAGTAATAATTTTTTAAAAAACTTTTAAAAAACTACTAAAGTGATATTCTAATGGTTAAAGAATCTTTTATTAAAAACTTAAAAGTCTTGAATTCAAAATTTTACTAATACAATGCAATTATCTCAAAATAATAATTTAAAAAATAATAATAAACATCGATGTACCGTTGAAATTATAAAAGTAACTTTGACTTTTAACGTCAATTTCAGCTAATTCTCAAATTCACTTATAACTTTGTTGGCAAATACAAAAGATAATTAATTTTCCACAAAATTATATCCGACACTAACAATCTCCAAAATTTTCGACTCTAAAAAAAGATGTGATTCGGCAGAAACTAATTATATCAACCAAAAAAGAGCTCAACAATCATTTTATATTAATAAAAAATGATAAAAAATGACGAAAATTTTAACTACTGTATCTTACTATTTTACATAATTTTATATTAATTTTAAAAACATAAATACCACTTAAAGGTTATTTATGTACGTCAAAAATCTGAGAAATAAAAAATTATATACGAGAATTTGTACGATAGTAATGATACATAAAAATTTATATAAAATTAAAATTAAAACTAAAAGATTATTTCTTTCGTTCTTTTTTTTCACTCAACTTCTAAAAATGGAAAAAGTAAATTTTAAGAGAACATTTTTGAGATTCAAGGAGAGAAAAAAGTAATTTTGATAATAAAAAAATTAGATTAACAAATGTACATATCATCGTTAAACTGAAAGTACTTCTAAAAGTTAAAAGTGAAAATAAAAGAAGGAAACATGATTACAAAAAGTTTCAAGATTTTTCATCAGTCCACTTTGATATAACATATATTTTTGGAAATAACTTGATAATATACATTAATAATATTATTAAATACTTATTAATATTATTAATATTATATTAATGTTAAAATAATAATAATGATAATATTTATTAATATCGAAAAATTAATATTATAAAAATAATATATTAATGTCTGTTATTTACTTGCCGAAGGGGTTGAGAGACATGATAAAAATAAAAAATAAAAATATTTAATATTAAATAACATTAAAGAATATTTATAAATTTTTTAAAATTTCCGTAACAACCTTGAAAATGAATTTGTCTTTTGAATTTCAATTTCCTTTTTTTTTTCATTCACATATTTTCATTTTCTGAATTTTCAACGTACATAAATAAATTCCTAAGATTTAAGGTTTAAGAGTTAATTACTACGAAAAGGGTTTAGGGTTATACTAAAAAAGGGTGATAAACTAAGACCTCGTTTGGACTCAATTTTTAAAATCATTTCTAATATCATTATTACAGTACATATTTTAATATACAAATTTCTATTATATTAATTATCATGTAATTTCAATTTTATTCATAAAACTAACTTTAATTTCAACTCTATCTAACCTTTGAAATTAATTGATGTTCACCCAAGATACACCTTAAGACAAGCAAAAAAGAAGAAGAAAGAGGTAAAGTGACAACTCTTTGGGTTCTAACAAAAAAAATCAAAGAAGTGATTTTAGGTGAATATTGAGTGAACGAAATTTTTTGTGTATCAATTAAAGAGGCATGAGTTAATGATAAATTAACATTTGATGTGATTACGATAAATTTAAGTTATATTGATATTTGTATGGTGATATGATTTAAGTGTAAAATATAATTATTTAAAATATAAGAATGTCGATAAGATTAAAAAAAATATGATAATAAAATAATGAAATGAACGAATAAAAAAATAAAAAAATTATTATAAAAATACGAGTAATTTTAAAAATTAAAATAAGTGATAAATAAACGAAGCCTTTTTTGATCTGCTTCATTTGTATTGTCTGCGTTGCACCTGCAAGCTCTCTCATGTCTCGTCCAACGTTCACAGCTCGGAGGATAAGAAAACTTAAGGCAAGTGGAGGCAGCAGAGTAACACGTGCACTTCTGTTCTACTCTTTTCTGGATCTTTGTTTTCTGACCGGTAATTTTTTAAAAGTACGTGTGGAAATATTTTTTTTGAAAGTGAGATAGAATTAAAATTAGAGTTAATTTTATAAATAAAATTAAAATTATATAGTAATTTGAAAGATAAAAATTTATAAATTAAAATTAATATAGTAATAATAATGACATTTGAAGTGATTTTGGAAACTGAAAGAAGTCGAAAACAAGTAAAGTCTAAAAAGGGGTTTGTGTCCTTTAAAAATTAATGAAAGGAAAATCTGAAAAAAATTTCATTGTTAAAATATCGAAGATCTAGAATATTTTTACTTTTTTAAAAATTATTTTTCTAAATTTTCATAAAATATATAAATAATTTTATAAAATTTTTAATTTCTAAATTTTTAATATTTAAATAAATTAATTTTTAACGAACACAAACACTCTTAGGTTTTGTTTGGAAGAGATGATGTATGTAAATACAACTAAAAACGTAACTTTAAACATATCTTTAGGATATATTAAAAATAATACGCTTGTAAATTTATAAAATTTTGAAAGAGAAGTTATAAAGTTACATATTTTCAGGTATTTATACATTTCTAAAAGAGTAAATAAATTTTAAATTTTTTTATCACTATAAATATAGATTTTTTCTCTAAGTTAACAAAAATTTCATCACAACACACACCCTCAATTAATTTTTTAAAATTTACGCAATACACAAATAATCTTAAAATGATTTCCATTTCCTAATTTTCTTTTTCTTTTTTCTTTTCTGTTTCTACCAGTCACATAATTAAGTTGTAGCACACCTTCTAGTAATGGTGTGATGACTCTAATTAGCATCACAGTACATTTCAAATCCAAATTGTTAATCTAAAAAAGGTAATTCCTTGTCTAAAATTGTTTTTTTAGATACCTAACAACTCTTAGGGTTGCTTCATAATGTTTTTTGTTGTTGTAAGGTTTGCCTACAAATTGATTGAGGTAATTAATAGCATTTGACATATCAGGCTTAGTAAAAAAAGATAAACAATCTTTCTAGTAATTATCCTGTGTGGATCCTTGGGAAGGCTGTGATTTTCATAATCTAGCTTTAAATATTTTTCAATGAAACGATTCAAAGTTCTTGGCACCAACAAGATCAGTCACATTAAAAAGATCAAGACTAGAAAGAGATAGAAGTGAGGGATGAAGGAAGAGAGAGAGAGAGAGAGAGAGAGAGAGAGCACATTAAATGGTTAGGGTTTGAATGCTTGCATACACAAACTCCACCATTTATCTATACAAAATTACTTCTAACCATGAAAAATTACAAAAGACAATAACTACCAGTGGATTTAATGCAAAAAGGAAATGTTGACAATAACTACACATTAAAAGCATTACAATCTACATATACCTCACAAAGGCCTGCCATGGAAGGAATTGCTACCACGCCAACACCATTTATGAGTTTTCTGATACACAGAAGTAATTAACAACTAATAATCTGTCGTGCCATTTCTTGATCCTAAAGCAAAATTCAAATGGGAAAATGACTGTACATAAATTAAATTCCATTGCTAAATCTACAACAAGCAAAACTACCAGTGGCATTTGTCTAGTGCATCCTGATCTATGAGTCAGAGTTCTATCTGAGATCTCCACTCCAGTATTCCGGAGTGGAGCGTGAAGTTTGGGATTATGTTGGTGTTTTCCAGCTTGAGTCCAGTGACGGGAGATGTGTCATGTTTAGCAAGCCATGAATTAATTGCCTTGTATTCATAACTAAATCCGTCTGCTGTAATATAAGGATCCTCCATCACTTCCTGCAACAACCAAGAGACCGACATTGATGGATGATGTAATCAATCAAAATGTGCTTGGCTGCACAGGTTTATCAGTGGTTTACCTGAAGTATTGGACAGAAGTAGTGGTTCGGAGCAGAGGCATAGAGTTTGTTTAGTTTCCTCTGGGCATCAAAGACATCAAGAATTTTTTCAATTTCCGGCAAAACTTCAGTTTCCAAGTCAGGTCTGTCCCTGCATTTGAGGTTGGAACATCTCAGTGCAAGCTGAGCAAGCTTCTCTGCTTCAGCCAGTGGCCATCCTTTCACTGATGCATCGAGGATATCACCAAATGAGCCATTGTCGATGGCCTCTTCCACAGCCACCAAGAGACCCAGTGGCCGCCTTGCAGTGAGCAACTGGAGCACCACAATGCCAAAGGCATACAGGTCAGACTTTGGCCTTAATATTCCCGTCCGCTGGTACTCTGGGTCCATGTAGCATGCTGTCCCACCAATGAGAGTGTCCTTGTATTCTGTGACACTATCGGAGACAACTTCTGTCATGAATCTTGCAAGCCCAGCATCGCCGATCTTGCTAACGTAGTTTTGGTCCAACAGAATGTTTCCTGGCTTCAGGTCACAGTGGACAATGGGATCTGGCTTGGAACCATGCAGAAAGGCAAGGCCACATGCAACCTCGAAGGTGATGCGGAAACGAGTGTGCCATGGGAGTGGTTGCATGCCATCTTTGAAGAAGATTTGATCCTCAAGACTTCCCTTCTCCATGTATTCATATACGAGACACTTCATCTCAGGACAGACTCCGAGGAGCAACACCATATGTGGATGCTGTAATTGTGTGAGAACTTCAACCTGTAATTGGTTCAAACAACACTGTTAAAATGGCTAATCACTTATGATAGAAAGGATGCTACTCCTAATGGCTAAACACACAACACTTGTTTTGTTGCTGACACTCTAGCAGTAAGGTGGACTTCTAGAGTATGTCTACATGTCTCCTATATCCTTATTTCCTTTCAAACAAAAAACTACCAATTGAATGATTTGGCATGGAAGTTTATTAGATGGTAGGACACTGGCAGGAGAAAAAGAGTTAAAATTATATTACCTCTCTGACAAACTGATCTTCCTTTTCTGTGGCATCATCACGAAGAACCTTGATGGCCACATGGGTATGATCAAGGATCGCTCTATAAATATTACCGTAGGCTCCATTTCCAATCTTTTTGTCATCGGAAAAGCTATTGGTCGAAACAATTATTTCTTCACAGGAGTATCTTCTGCATGTTTTTTCACTTGAGAAGAAGGTGTCCGTTATCTTATGCCTGTCCAAAGACGTCTGCAAGGCCCTTATTTCTGCCTTGTGTCTATCAATTGCTGCTTGTGCAAGCAACTGCTTTGCCTCATCAATTTCCCTTATGACTTCCATGTTCTTAGCCTTTTCCTTAGCAGCGACCTTTCTCAGTATCTCTTCCTTGTCTAGAGCAACCTTGACCTTTTTTGCTTCTTCAGAGTATTCAGCAGATAGCACTACCGCCTGTACAGGAATGTCAATATTTCTAATATTAACTATGTACATTGAAGCAAAATCAAGCTGTTTTCTGTCATAATAAACTAGCAAATGCATGAACATCCTAACTAATATGAGCTGTAAAACATACTTAAAGACTGGATGTTCATACTCAGAACATATTGGTTCAATCTAATCATAACTGCTCATTTGTCTATGCTATTAATTCTTAACAATCATTATACTAGTGGAAGAATATAGCTTAATTGTACATATCTTCCTTCATTACAGGTATTAAACTACTAGGTCTTGATTATTTATGTAGCTGTAGTGTAATATGATTTGATCAGGCATACCTTCTTCCTTGTAGAAATCAAGTCTTTACAGACATGATCATACTTGGCCAGCGTATTCTGCAGTTCCAACTTTAACATTTTTACTTCCTCCAAATCATTGTTCTGAAAAGTTATTAATCAAAAGCACAAAAAATTAATTTATAAATAAACTAATCTTAAAAAACAACAAAGAAAATTTATTGAACTTCAGAAATGATTGGCATATTTCACACAAAGATAATTACCTCAAGGGTTACATTATCTTGGAAAGGAATCACATCAAGAGATAAAGCCCGTCGAGGACTAAGCCAAGTTTGATTTACATTGGAGTGAATTTGCCCTTGTCCGATTGGAGGCGTTACCAGTGTAGGTTCAGAATTTTGGCAATTCTTAGTGGAATCATCACTGTCTGTGCTGGCATGGGAATCTATACGAGTTAAATCAGACCTGATCGACAGCTCCAAAGCATTGTTGTTAATGTTTGAGGGCGTCATAGAACTCCATTTGCCATTGTCAATCATGTTTGAATGCATAGATCCATGCCTACTTATCTGCTCATCAAAAATGAGGCTTGTTTCTCTTTGAGTAAACATCCTAAGTCTGTCCTTTCGTATCTGGTCTGCAGGATCAGTATCTATCATGGTCCAAAGAGATCCAGTTATCAAAAATGGACAGTGTAAAACTTGAAATACCATAATTGCAGAAGAATTTGAACCTACCCCAATCCAAGTTTTGACAGGCCAACTTAAATACTAGTTTCCACCTTGATACAAGAAATACATTCCAAGAATCTGGAGCTGATCCTAGTACAGTAGAGGGTACGTCCATACCCTTTGTGAACCTAATAAAGACAAGTTCCAATTGTCAATTTTGAGAAATCATAATAAGAAATAAGAGGCGTAGATATTTCCAACAAAACAATTCCACTGTAGAAATCTCAGCTCTGGATTTATTTTGAAGGGTAAAAGTAAAGATCAAGGCAAGGGGAAATTTTGACATGCAACGATAACAAATAAAAGGATGAGGTGCGAGCATTACAGTAGAAAGTGATTGTAAACCAGATGCAGGTATACAGAAACATGATTTCAATTACAGTGGCCATGGATAAAGACCACCAATCTAGCACAGGTTCCACAATCACCATGGAGAGAATGGTAACATTCATAAGAAAAACAAAGAAATAGAAAAGAGAACAACATACATGGATAAATCCTTCATTACAATCAGAAACATCATAAATCAAATCAATAATTTAGATCCTACACTCGAATCACTAAACCTACCTTGAAATCCATGAGAATGTGGAAGCCCCCAGCACCAAATTCTTGAGCCTGTTACCGGACATGTACCTCAAGATCTCTACTGCAGGGTTCTCTCCTACCAGCACCACTATCTCTACCTACAAAATCATTCAACATTTAAATCAGCAGCAGCAGCAGAAGAAGAAGAAGAACGCTATCTTTCGTCACACATCACATCATCCATGGCGTCAATATATATACAAAGAAGAATTAATCCACCATTC
>JAMKPZ010000289.1:0-45244 GCA_024699675.1 Amphibolis antarctica
CCCCCTCCATGCGCGCCCATGGGGATTTTGGGGAAACGGGGGCCGATTCCTTGAACTGGCGAGTCGGTGGCTTGCCGGCTGTTTCCCCCCTACATGTGTACTCATGGGGATTTTGGGGAAACAGGGGCTGATACCTTGAACCGGCCAGCCAGCGGCTTGCCGGCTGTTTCCCCCCTCCATGCGCACCCATGGGGGGTTTTGGGGAAATGGGGGCCGGTTCCTTGAACCGGCCAGCCAGCGGCTTGCCGACTATTTCCCCCTTCCATGTGCAGCCATGGGGGTTTTTGTGGAAATGGGAACCGGTTCCTTGAACTGGCCAGCCGGCGGCTTGCCGGCTGTTTCCCCCTTTTAGGTGCACCCATGGGGGTTTTTGGGGAAACGGGGGCCTGTTCAAGGAATCGGCCAGCCGGCAGCTTGCCGGCTGTTTCCCCCTTCATGTGCACCCATGGAGGGGTTTTGGGGAAATGGGGGCCAGTTCCTTGAACCGGCCAGCCGGCGGCTTGCCGACTGTTTCCCCCCTCCATGCGCACCCATGGGGATTTTGCGGAAACGGGGGCCGGTTCCTTGAAGCGGCCTACCAGCAGCTTGCCGGCTGTTTCTCCCTTTTAGGTGCACCCATGGGGGTTTTTGGGGAAACGGGGGCCTGTTCCTTGAACCGGCCAACTGACGGCTTGCCGACTGTTTCCCCCTTCAAGCGCACCCTTGGGGGGGTTTTGGGGAAACGGGGGCCGGTTCCTTGAACTGGCCAGCCGGTGGCTTGCCGGCTGTTTCCCCCCTCCATGCGCACTCATGGGGATTTTGGGGAAACGGGGGTCGCTTCCTTGAACCGGCCTGCCGGCAGCTTGTCGGCTGTTTCCCCACCCTCTTTTTCTCTTGACATCTGTAAAAGCATGGGATTTAACAAAGGACTTATATTTTTTGGGGTATCGAGAGGGTAGGCTTACGCCTACCGAAAAAAAAACCTACGAGGATCGTCGGGTTGTACGTGTTCGTACACCCGAACGGCCGCCGCCAGCATCCTCACCGCTGGCGTCATCCCGGAAACATTTCCGGGGCATCGGGAGAGTAGACTTACGTCTCCCGGAAAAACGTACGGGGATCATCGGGTTGTACATGTTCGTACACCCGAACGGCCACCACCGGCATGGATGCCGGCGGCGTCATCCCGGAAACCTTTCCGGGGCATCGGGAAAGTAGACTTACGTCTCCCGGAAAAACATGCGGGGACCATCGGGTTGTACGTGTTCGTACACCCGAACGGTCACCGCCAGCATTCTCGCCGGTGGCGTCATCCTAGAAACTTTTCCGGGGCATCGGGAGAGTACACTTACGTCTCAAAAAAGACGTACGGGGACCATTGGGTTGTACGTGTTCGTACACCCGAATGGCCATCGTCGGCATCCTTGCCGGCGGCTCGGAAATTTTTTCGGGGCATCGGGAAAGTAGACTTACGTCTCCCAAAAAAATGTGCGGGGACCGTCGGGTTGTACGTGTTCGTACGCCCGAACGGCCGCCGCCAGCATCCTTGCCGGTGGCGTCGTCCCGGAAACCTTTCCAGGACCTCGAGAAGGATTCGTAGAGAGCTGATAAAAATTCATAAAACCTCTTGGAAACTTGGGGTTTCCACGTGAAAAGACCCGACAGAAGGGTCACGAGTGAACTGAGCGCGACCGGGCTGGGTGGATTAACCCAGCCAGGAGGGTGGCCATCGGTACCTTCGGACGTGTTTCCGAAGGAATGATACCCGGGTCCGTCCTCCGGCCGTTCCCTTGCACAGGGAAGGCGTTATGCAGTCGGGGCTCGATGAAACGTAGTGAAAACATACATAAAACGGCGAGGGTGGAAGGACTTACCTGTAGGGGGGTCGTCGACGGGGATCAGAAGTCCTCACTTCGACATGGCGAAAAGGCATTGGGGCCCTGAGCTGCTTTCCTCCTTCGGAACCGGTTGATGGTTGCTTCTCCAAAGGGTGTCAGCTTTCTTCCCACAAAATCCCACCCTTCCGAAAATCCTTCACTCTTCAAAGTTTCGCCCCTTCTCTCCGGAAATTCCAGCCTATGGAGTGGTGTAGGGGGCCCCCCTTTTTATAAGGGTTTGCCTTCCTTCTTTGGGGGCGCCCGAAGCTGGAAGGTAGCGTAATTCCGGCTTGATTACGTGGTCCGCGTAATTGGCGGATTTGCGAGATTTACGTGATTAAATCTCGTCGTATTTTCCTGATTGATTCAGCTTGCCTTCTTGGGTAGTCAACCGGTAGCCGCTACGTGGTAGGCAAAAGCCAGCTGGTTCCCTGATCATTCGCACGAAGATGTGGCTTTTGGGATTCGGGTGCCGCTTCCTTGAAGCGGCTTGTCGGCGGCAAGTCAGCTCCATCCCCCTAACTTTTTACCAAATGTGGGTTTTTGGGGGTCCGGGTGCCGCTTCCTTGAAGTGGCTTGCCGGCGGCAAGCCGGCTCCATCCCCCTAACTTTTTACCAAATGTGGGTTTTTGGGGTCTGGTGCCGCTTCCTTGAAGCGGCTTGCCAGCGGTAAGCTGGCTCCATCCCCCTAACTTTTTACCAAATGTTGGTTTTTGGGGGTTCGGGTGCCGCTTCCATGAAGCGGCTTGTCGACGGCAAGCTGGCTCCATCCCCCTAACTCTTTACCAAATGTGGGTTTTTGGGGGTCAGGGTGCCGCTTCCTTGAAGTGGCTTGTCGGCAGCAAGCCAGCTCCATCCCCCTAAAAGTGTATGGCTGGAAAGAAGAAGTGGAATTGGCTTCATGAAGAGCCTTCTCGATGTCTATCAGCTTCTTTAGGACATAATCTTGAGGAGGCACTAACTAACTAATGGATGGCACCTGTGGGAGTGAGGGTATCAAAGGAGCAGATTTTGCAAAAGGTGCTTGGAGGGAGGTCTGAAGAGGACTAGAGGTAAAAGGAAGGATGATGGGGATTACATGAGGAACAAGATTAGGGTTGACAACAAGAACCTCTTCATGGGGTTCGAAGGCTTGCAATTCATTCTGAGAATGGAGTCTGGACATGTGAGATCAACTCATGCAATCCACTACTTCAGCTTGTCCATCCATGTTCTTCATGGTGGAGCTGCAGCTGAATTAATATTTAATTTTTCTCTGTTACGCAATTCCTGCAGTTACTTATCGAATTTCCCTACAATACTTAAGAAATACCTTTCGTAAAATGCATCATATTATAGGAGAAATAATTCATAGCATTTAGATCTTAACTGTAATTGCAATTGCTTTAATATTAATGAAATTCATTGCATAGAACAAATAGGGTACAGGTTTGAGGGTAAACCAGTTTACCCTCGCATAAATTTGTGGGTAAACTCTTAACGCTCACAATATGGTCCGAGGGTAAACAGCATAACCCACAGATAAGTCTGTGGGTAAATAGCTTAACCCTCAGACTTGCATTTAAGCATAAACCACGAGTTTTTCTCTGTATATTAATCGTTCTATTAGCAACTTAAAGAGTCAAATGTCAATCATTCATTCCTTTCTCAATAGGTAATAAACATAAACATAATTAACGACTCAAAACGTAATTCATGCATCATTAACGTGAATAATCGTGCATACTGCTCAAAAGTATAGTTAACTTTGTAATTATCATAATTCAATGCAGAATGCAAAAAAAATTGATTAAAACACATGAATTAATATCAATAAAATGCACACTTTTGAGTCTAAACAAATCCCTCATACTTAAGTTTTGCTAGTCCCTTAGCAAAATACTAAAATGAAATTATAAAAACTATGAAGGCAATAAAAACTACTAAATAAAACTAACTAAAACTATACTAGGCCACTTTCATAGGGAAAACGACTACACTTAGCAGGTGCAGTAAGCCTTTAAACCCCTAGGTTACCCTAGTGGTGGAGTTGTCTCCGAAGGGTTTTCAGTGGATACACCCACAAAGTCCAAAGAAACAAAAGAAATAAGATATAAGAGAAAGAAAAAAAAGCAGGGAGGCAAGAAACAGAACCAACCCAAGGATCGTTTGAATCACTTGTTGCTAGAACAACTTCAGGGGGATGAGGTGGCTCAGTCTTACAACACTCCCTCTCCTTGCCCTTAAATCGAATAGACTCATTTATAATGTGAACAAGAGGTCACCCTTTCATAAGAACCATCTGTCTTGTGCAAGCAAGAGGAATTTGCACCCTCACTACTCTCAATCAGGAATTAAATCATTACAGTAGGCATACACATCTCACCAACAAAAGAGGGTAATTTGAGATACTTCCATCTTTTCTAAGATATTGAAAAATGCTTTGGCCGGTAGACAAAGGATAAGAAAATAACATACCATCACTCAGAATGTTGACTTGTTGATATAGTATCATTTCACTTCATTCTCACATCCCAAATGACTTCAAATATTTCCCTTTTTCTACTCATACTGACATTGATCCCTTAAGTTTTCTGATCTTTTCTCTATAAATATTCCTCATTTTCATTCAATATTTTTTAATATTTTTTTTTTTAACAATACAAATAAAGTAAATGACATAGCATTGCACTTTTAGAACTAATAAATGACCCATAGTCAATTAAGTTGACCACCTTATATCTCCATAATCTAATTCCCATCTAGGAAAATTGAAATCTAGATGGACTGGTCCATTTGTTGTTAAATATGTTTATCCTTATGGAGCAGTTGATTTGAAAGATCCGCAAAGTCATGAAATTTTTAAAGTTAATGGTCAAAGATTAAAACATTTTCTAAAATTTTTAGAGAGGAAAGAGGTAGAGTTCGTAGCGTTAGAAGGAGAGTGAAGCAAGATTAAAAAAAAGAAGTATATATATATATATATATATATATATACATAAACCAAAAGAAAAGAATATAATTATAAGAATATAATGTTTGTAAAAAGAGTTTAATTTGAACCGCTATTGCATTTTACTTTGAGTTGCTTTGTGGGTTGTCTAGTTTACCTATGGAGTAAGTTCAAGGGTTATCCTGTTTACCCTCGGACTAGGTTGTAATGTTAAAATATTATAGTAGTAGCTGCTTCGTGGGTTATCTAGTTTACCCACGGAGTAAGTTTGAGGGTTATCCTGTTTACCCTCGAACTGGGTTGCAATGTTAAAATTTTATAGTGGTAGCTGCTTCATGGGATATCTAGTTTACGCACAGAGTAAGTTCGAGGGTTATCTTGTTTACCCTCAAACCAAAAAGAAAAGAAAAGTAAAACACTGTGGGGATAAGCCATGAGTAAGTCCGAGGGTTATCTAGTTTACCCACGGAGTAAGTTCGAGGGTTATCCTGTTTACCCTCAAATCAAAAAAGAAAGAAAGAAAAGCACTATGGGGATAAGCCCTGGTTAAGTCCGAGGGTTATCTAATTTACCCACAGACTTATGTGAGGATTATTCTCCTCTGAACCAAATACGACTCTGTTTACTAAAAATGAAAATTTTTAAACGAAAGGTTTACTGAAATTAAACAAGGTTAATCATTTGAATGAATTTAGAAGGGTTATTTCATAATTCAAATGAGGTTAAAGATAATTACAATTAAGTGAACTTAATGATGAAGATCAAAAATTCTGAACTACAATCATTTAATATATACGATTGTACTAGGTATGTCTAACAGAAAAAGGAAAGTCTAAATTCTCTGAAATGGTTTAATTTAACAAGTGTTGTGTTAATCCATCAGACTATGAACTTAAAAAGAAAAATTTCAAAAGGGATTAAAAATATTACCACTTGTTTAAAATTGAATTATGCAATTACACACATACTTAACAAAAAACATGCATAAATTGGAATTGTAATAGAATACAACTATCTAGAAACACATTTCATTAAAAAAGTTTAAATATTACATTAAAGGAGAGCTTTCTCCCCAAATGTTGAATTACATCATCATCAAAAGAAAAAAATATATATCTATCACTGCTCTGGGAATCTGGATTTCAATTCTGCAACTTCTGCTTGCAAAGCAGCCAGTTGATCTATCACAGTGTCCACTTTTTCTAATATAGAGGCTAATCCTCTTTGCTAGGATGTGGATGGTTCACTGTGCAGCTGTGGTGTCGGTTGATCCTTTGTAGAGAATTGTTTCAAGTCTTTGGCAGTCAGCACCCTAGATTTTAACTTCTTTACTGCCCAATCTGATAGATCAGAGGAACTTGACACCACCTGGTAGATTAGATCACCATAGAATAATTTCTTTTTGATGCTAGTGATCTTTGAAATGAAAATTCTATACTAGTTCACCTAAATCCTATTTAGTACAACATAGGTTGCAATCTTTACAAAGACGGACAATTGTACATCATGTCCAAATCTTTGATATATGGTTCTAATCAAGATCAATGCAACCATATGAGACTTCCATTCATTTGCTTGAGCCTATTAAACAAGTTAATCTGAGGGTTTATGGCCATACAGTTCTTCATATCCTGTTCTGACCATCTACCATTATAGAAGATTCTAAAATCACTACACCCTCATCTCTTAATCCTAAGCTCTCAAATATATACTCAGGTGTTAAATACATATTCACATCAGTCACATTGGAAACAAAAACTCTATCTTCCTCATGCAGATTACAGTAAAAGGCAGGAATTAAATTCTCAACTTTAAAATTATTACCTGACTTGGGGATAATTCTCAGCAGCCCCTAAAACTCTAGTAAGTCCTTGATTTCATCCATGAAATCAAAATCCACAGGTCTGCTGAATAGAATGTCATAACCCCTAATAGTCTGGAATTTAGCCCTAGCCTAAGCATCTCTGAAAATCACTGAATTTGTGCCTAATTGCTAATCTACTTCTGCATGTGTGGGGGAGGATGAAGCTGATGCTTCTGTAGTAGTTGTGTGTGGCTCAGTTGGTGGAGAATAGATCACTAAGGCTCTATTTTCTTCTCCACCAAAGCTTGGTTGTTGTTGGGCAGAAATCTCTGTCTACCCTAAATCCAAATCTGCTTGCATTAGACTTGAGGCTAGAGGATTGACAGTAGTTCTCTCCTCTTCCTCTCGTCCTTCTTTCTTTCCTACTTCTTCTTCCCTTTCTAGGGAAGTTGGTTCACACTATATAAAAATAAAAAAAAAGGGGAAAACATATAAACACAGGCATATAAAAAGTAAAAAAAAAAAAATGGAAACCTAAAATAGACTTAAAGGTAATGTAGCTTAAATGATTACCTGACCCTCCTCTAAAGCAAACTAAATGGCTTCAAGGATGGTTTGATTCACCCCTTCACTGTCTTGGGTTCCAAAAATGGAACTACTACTCCAACAGTAGATCCTTCCTCTTGAATTTAACAAAATCACATTTTAAATTACTAAAAAGGGAGAAATTAAAAAGAAACAAAAACAACAAATATTAAACTTAAAACCTCAAGTATACATGCTTCTCCAATTGATGCCCCACTTCTTCAACTTGAGGAACATCCTTGTGGACTGGTGATTCTCTGGGAGGAGGGTTGGCCATTCTGAATTGATGAATTAACTCCCCCAGGGTGAGTTCATCATCACTACTCTTCATTTTCCCTCCCTCCTATCCAACAATTGGAATGTCTTCCTCTTCCTCTTCTTCTTGTTGTGGTTGTTGCTGCGGTGGTGGTGTTGGTACTTGCAGTAGTGGTGGTTGTTGTTGTTGTTCTTTTTCTTCTTCTTCTTCCTCTCCAGAGTCTGTTTCTTCCCATTCCTCATTGCTCACAGGAAGTTGAGATGTTTCAACTACTTGCTCAACCTCTTGTGGCTTAGACGGACCTACCATCATATCACTATATGCTTTGAAATCAGCCTCCCAAGGCTCTTCTTTCAGTTTTACTTCTGCTTCCTTCTGGAGGGCCTCAACTTCAGCCATCTCTGTAGCATGGGTAGCCTGCTCTATAGTGTGTTGCCTCCACTCATATAAGGCACATTGAGAGGCAATCTCAGCCACTTCTTGGCTTTCTCCTAGAGAGAGGTAGGTCTGCATGTAGAACTCATTGTTCCCTCTCATCTCTATCTTCAGGGAGGCATGCATACACATCATCAGTGACTAAAGCATCTCTGTTTAAGTCCTAGATGATGGAGTAAACAGCCTTTGTAAACCATAACTCAGCCTTGGTTCAGAAAATTTGTTGATCCAAGACTTTGTTGGCCCTAATTGCACACTCATCCTACCAAGCTTGCTGAGTGTAATCATCAATGGTTTGTTCCACTGCAGTAGGGAGAGTGACAAATTCTCTTTCAACCTTAGTTCTGAAGTGTTTCAACTGATATTTCAAATCATTTAAAATTTTCTCCATGATGTAGTCTCTTTGCAAATTCTCTTTGCACACTCTCCATGATGTAGTCCTGTTCTTTGATTGTGGCTTTAAGCTTGCACCGCCCCTCATTATGCCACATTTCTGCATTCATTTTGAACTTCTTGAAGTTCAGCATCTTAATCCACTTGTAGTTTGAGGTTGGAGCAGAGGGAGGCGCAGTGGAGGTGGAAGCCATGATGTATCGTGGGAGGAGGAGAGTACTATGAATGTAGGTCGTGAGAAAAAGGGTTAATGCATGAGAGGGCCATAATGATTTTTATAAGGATAATCGGATAATCGGACAATCTAATGGTAAGATCCGTAAGTATTTAACTGTTTTCGAGTTTATCGACATGGTTGTCCAAGGGTAAACACCTTTACCTTCAAACTTAGTCCGAGGGTAAACTACAGTAGACAGAATCTTCAAAAATTGTATTATGCAGTCATTTCCAATCACATTAATACTCTTACATTATGCATTTACTTCATGATTATTAGATGTGTCAAGTTGAGCTTAAGTGCTAATTTAATGAAGTGTTTGGATTTAATGAATTTTAGTGAGTGATGGAGATCCTTGTACACATCTGTGTGAGATATTAAGCTATTTGCCAGTGAGAGAAATTTGCAAACTAAGTTGTGTTAGCAAAAGTGTCAGGGCATTCATTTCAGATCATTACTTTTGTTCCTGCCAAGCATACAAAATGAGGAATACAGTTAGTGGAGTGATTTGGTATGATGCACGTTTAAGAAGATATTTGTACCATGGAATTGATTCTGAGTCAGGCATTCAACCTACATCACTGGAGAGAATTGAAAATATTTTAGGTTGTAATGGTGGACTAATTATTTACAGATATTATAGAGAGCCATTTTCTAGTAGATCTGATATTGGGATTAAGAACCCTGCTACGAATGTAGAATTAATACTTCCAAACCTTAACAGAGATAAATTTGTGACGCATGACTTAGGTGCAGTCTTGACATTTAAGGGTACTAATAAAAGGATAATGCACAAATTATTTTGTTGAGAAGAGCTTATCACATGTGGATTGATTGGCATTACTTGTTGGTTTATCATTTTGATAAACACCAATGGCAACTTGTCAGAAGAGTTTACTTTAGGGAAAACAAACAAACAACAAGAATCATGTGATTATCGAGGGAGTTATTTACTTGGTAACAAACTGTACCCCTACATTTATTAATGAGATTAGTGTCATTGCCATCAATATTGAAGATGAATCAGTGAGGCTTTTACCTGTTCCATACCTTATGGGAGCACTGTTAAGTTCATTCTATGATTTAGTTGAGTTGGCTATACTGGGAGGAATCAATGGAGGGCCTCAATTGCTAAGTTTAATTAGATGGTGGGATGATGATATGAAATTTGAAATTTGGAAAGTACAAGACATTGAAAATTGGGAATGGAGTCAAGTCTACATTGAATTGCAATTGGAAAATCTGGGAACTCTTGACATTCTTTTTGTAGGAAAAATCAAGGGTTTCTGTTTCATCAATGGAGACACTATTATCTATTATGCTTGAGATGATCTTTATTATTACAAGATCCACCTGTTCGAAGGAGGCTGTAGCACTGAACTTACTCATCAATTATCTTTGCTTACTTCTGCAGTGTGGTTTCACGACTTAATTCCCTATGCAAATACTCTGCAACACTGTGTGTAATATTTCTTGTTTACCCACGTGTTAGTTCGAGGGTAAACTAGTTTACCAACGAACCTAGACGTGGGTTACTTCAAAATTTTCCTCTGTTGAACACATGTGCAATGTTTTTATTTCCTTTGGAACATCTCTATTGTTTCGTGCTCAAAATCTATATGATTGTAGTTGTTTTGTTACATATTTTTAAGAAATCTGAAATGTTATATCATTTACTACAGTTGTGGTATTATTGTAAATAGATGTACCTGTCGAATGACAACATGAGATGGCAGCTAAAGCTCATCTAATGACAGTACACAAGTAAACCTTCTTTTACATTTAAATGTTGTATGTCAAGTTGGTCTAGGGATTCATCTCATAGGTTAGTCAGAACACCTCCAAGAAGAACACTTATGGCTGCCCCGCAGCATGATCAACCTATTGAACAAACAATAGGTAGTATGTTTTACCCTAATTTAATGGATGAACCTTCCTGTATCACACTACTTGAATGCCCTAATGACAGATTTGAATTAAATTCTAATTACATCAACCAATTACCAAAATTTCATGGATTCGAAAAAGAAGATGCTTATTGGTTCCTAAAAGAATTTAATGAAGTTTGTAATATGATGAAACTACCAAACATGACTGTTGATGCAATTAAACTAAGGTATATGCCTTTTGCTTTAAAAGATAGTTATACAATTTACAACCAAATTCAATTATCACATGGAATTAATTCTGTTCTAAATTTCTAGGAAAATACTATTCAATGCATGTCACAATTAAAAGGAAAAATGAAATTTTAAATTGTAGGCAGAAACCAAGAGAACCTTTCTAGAAATATTTTGCAAGGTTCAAGATCTCCTAGCTCAATGCCCACATCATGGAGTAGAGAGAGTGACCTAAATCTGAACTATTTATGAAGGGATTGATTATCACACCAAGACACTCATAGAATCTTTGACTCAAAATGGATTTATGAACCAAGGAATAGATAATGCTTGGAAATTTTTAGAAGATCTTGCCAAAGAATTTCCCAATGAGAGAGTACTGCTGAAGTAAGTTAGGAACAAATTCCTACCCCTAGAGGAGTTCATGTTGTTGAACTACATACTACTTTAGAGGCTAAGATGGCTAGCTTGATACATAAAATTGATGAGTTATAGCTTAAACAAAAGACTGAGCCTACTATGCCCAAATGTACAAGTTGTTTTGCCATAGGTCATGTTGTAGAAGACTATCCTATCTTAAATGACTCTAAAGATGCTAATACTTTATACTATAATCAACGTAACAACTCAAATTTCAATCCTACTTATAATCCTAGGTGGGGGAACCATCCTAATGTTTCATGGACAAATCCAGGCTAACAACCACCTCAATCTGTAGGACAACCTTTTATTGAACAAAATGCAATGAACAATAGTTCTTTAAATGTAAATCATAATCAACCTATTCATCATCAGACTTTTGAGAAATAAATATCAAGCTACAAAAAGTAGATTCAACATTAAAATTGAATCCCCAAATTACTGCACATGATCAAGCTATTAAAAGAATTGAAACACAATTGAACCAAATATCGAATTCAATGAATCTAAGAAAAAAAGGTGCTCTTCCAAGCCAATCTTTACAAAATCTCCGTGTACTTGATGGGCATATAGCTCATGGAGGGGATGTGCAACACTGTTGACCCCCATGCGTAAACAGGCCGACCGGGAGGTCAGCCGGCTCCTTGTTGGCCCATGCTTAAACGAGCTGATTGGTGGCCAGCCGGCCCACCGCCGGCATGCCGGTATCCAACCCCGGCAGCCGGCTCCCTAGATTCCCCCAGCTAAGTGGACATGCTCCACCCTTATGGGGTGGCCGGGTAAGACCAACCAGCCGACTACCGGCACACCGGTAAAACACCCCGGTAGTCGACATCTAACTCTCCCACCAACGTGCAGGTACGTTCGTCGACACGCCCAGTCTGACCTCCGGGACAAGCATAGGGCAGCTGGACTCCTAGCCAGTGCAAAGCTGCGGCTATCCGCTACAGCCTATTCCCCTGAGTCACTAGGTGAAAATTTCTGGCGGACCCCAATCCCATCCAGCCGGCATCCGCCTATCACACAGCGGCTGCTGGTTAGTTACCTGAAATGGCAAGTTGAATCGATTAGAAAGATACGATGAGATTTAATCACTTATATCTCATAATCAATCAATCACGCCGACCGCGTGATTGAACCTAGACATACGCTGGCTTCCATCCTTGGATCCCCCCAAAGAAGGAAGGTAATCCCTTATAAAAAGGAGACCTTCCACCCCATTCAGGCAGGCTTCCACCCCTTTTGAAAGACACTGGTTCGGACTCTGGAGACGCTCTTCAAACACTTCGCACGACTTTTTGGACGACTGGTTGAAGGTTCTGAAGTACAAGAGCTACTAGGAACCCTGACGCCCTCTCGCCACACCGAAGCGAGGACTTCCAACCACTGCCGACGACTCCCTGTAGGTAAGCCCATCCTTCCTCATCGTTATATATATGATTTAGCTTCATTTTCTCGAGCTCCAACCACGCTGGACCTTCCCCATGTAAGGGAAAGGTCGGAGGACATGCCCGAGTGTCATTCCTTCGGAAACACTTCTGAAGGTATCGGCAACCTCCCTCCCGACCGAGTGAATCCACCCAGTACGGTCGAGTTGGGTTCGGTCGCGACCCCTCTGCCGAGTCCTTTTACGTGGAAACTCGCAATTTTCCCATGTGTTTTACACATTTTATCCATTTCCTGCATATCTCACTGAGAGAAGCAAGGCTACCCTCCCGATGCCCCGGAAAGACTTTTGGGATGATGTTGCCGGCATGCATCCTTGCCGGCGTCGGCCGTTCGGGCATACGAGCATGTACAACCCAACGGTTCCCGATCTCTGAGAGGAGTAAGACTACCCTCCTGATGCCTCGGAAAGACTTCCGGGATGACGCCACCAGCATGCATCCTTGCCGGCGTCAGCCGTTCAGGTGTACGAGCATGTACAACCCGACAGTTCGCAATCTCCAGGAGGAGTAAGACTACCCTTCTGATGCCTCAGAAAGACTTTTGGGATGACGCCGCCGGCATGCATCCTTGCCGACGTCGGCCATTCGGGCATATGAGCATGTACAACCCAACGGTTCGCGATCTCCGGGAGGAGTAAGACTACCCTCCCGATGCCTCGAAAAGACTTCTAGGATGACGCCGTCGACATGCATCCTTGTCGGCGTCGGCTGTTTGGGCATATGAGCGTGCACGACTCGACAGTTCCCGATCTTTGAGAGGAGTAAGACTACCCTCCTGATGCCCCGGAAGGACTTCCGGGATGACGCCACCAGCATGCATCCTTGCCCGCGTTGATCGTTCGGGCGTACGAGTATGTACGACCCTGCGGTTCCCTATTTTCGAGAGGTGTAAGACTACCCTCTCGATGCCTGGAAAGACTTCTGGGATGATGTCATCGGCATGCAACCTTGCAGACATCGGCCATCCGAGTGTATGAGTATGTACACCTGGGCAGTTCCCGGTCACCGAAGAATTTTCCGATCCCCTGGAAAGTCTTCTAGGATGAGGCCATGTTTGGCCGGGCTGACTATCGTAGTTTTCCGTTTTAGAGCCAAAGAGAGGCCAGGATTGCCCGGGCTGTCTAGGGGTGCCTAACACCTTCCCAAACAGTACCTTGAGTCTTGTATCCAGTTCTCTCTTGTTTCGTATAGCGTTACACGATTTTACGTCATTCTCGCAGTTTTATTGTTTCGATGGTGGAAGGACACTTCCCCACTTGGTTTTCCTTGTTTTCTACCCAAAAATAAGGTGGCGACTCTGTTCAACGAGCCATCCACCCCACGTGGTGATGCGCTCCCAAAATCCACTTTCAATTCTCTATACCTCGGCCCATCCGCCGGCTTGGCCGGCGGAAACCCATGGGTTTCTGGGTGATAGTCGGATGAAAGAGAGGGTACAAACACCACTTGACTTATGCTAATGAGGCTACAATTTGGTGGTGTCTGTTTATAAACCACCTGGTTTTCTTGTGAACCATTACAAGTCCACAAGCTTAGCACTATAGGAGCACTATTTTTATTTCTTTGTTTTGAGAAAATATCACCTCCTTTTCAACATATCTTATTGATGCATAGCACTAGTATTTAATTTTGACAACATTACTCATGCATTTCAAATGCTTTTTCATACAAAGCTCAATGCATTATTTAGCGTGCATCACATTCATATGCTTGATATGAAGGAGAAGTTTACTTTATTTTATAGCTGTTATAAATTTTCCTATTCATACTGAAATTTTCTATTTAAATTAAGGGCAATGCAAAGTTTAAGTATGGGGCAGAGGTTTATGTTTCAGTTCAGTTTTATGCTTCGTCAATTTAAATAGTTTAAAAATGTTCAAAATTTTAAATTTTTTGCATCTTTTATATCTTTTATATTTTTATGTTTTTCTTGAGGACAAACCTTGAGGAATACGAGTTTCAAGTGTTGCTATTAGAATTAATGGGAAGACCCTATTATACTAAGAGAGAATCTCCATAGCTAATTCCAAATAACCTATTACCCTTAGATGAGATAGATTTCAGATTAACTTGTGTAATGGGTTGAGTCTTCCTGTTTCATTTGAATTAATGCCTTGTTCACCTAATTTTCTAAAGAGGATTCAATTTCTTTCTCTTTACTCTGTTTGAGTGAAGAGATAACCTATGCCAAGTGCCACAAAAAAAAAAAATTTAATCATGATATGAAAATTTTCCATTCAGGTGTGCATTATATTGAGATATCTCCCAACTTTTCTAAGTTAGAGGTGATGTGAAGGAAGGTAGCAAGGGTTTGAGCTTTAATGCACCATGGAGTTCATTTGGGAATTAGATTATGGAGATATAAGGAGGTGAACTTAATTGACTATGGGTCATTTATTAGTTCTAAAAGTGCAATGCTATGTCATTTACTTTGTTTTTATATGTAGTTTTTTTTTAAAAAAAAAAGAGAAGAAAAAGAAGTACTAAAAAATATTAAATGAAAATGAGGAATATTTATAGAGAAAGAATTAGAAAACTTAAGGGATCAATGTCAGTATGAGTAGAAAAAGGGAAATATTTGAAGTCATTTGGGATGTGTGAATGAAGTGAAATGATACTATATCGTCAACATTCTGAGTGATGGTATATTATTGTCTTATCCCTTGTCTATCAGCTAGAGCATTTTCCAATATCTTAGAAAGGATGGGAGTATCTCAAATTACCCTCTTTTGTTGGTGAGATGTGTATGCCTACTTTAATGATTTAATTTCTAATTTTCAATTTTAGAAAATATTTTAATCTTTGACCATTAACTTTAAAAATTTCATGACTTTGTGGATCTTCCAAATCAATTGCTTCATAAGGATAAACATATTTAACAAAAAAGGGACCAGTCCATCTGGATTTCAATTTTCCTGGAAAAGAGTGTAGTCGTGAATTATATAATAAAACTTCTTTCCCTTTTTCAAATATTCTGTGTAGAATTCTTTTATCATGCCATGTTTTCATCCTTTCTTTAGCTATTTTTGAATTTTCATAGGCCATGTTTCTTAATTCCTCTAATTCTACTAATTACACTTGTCTATTACTACCTACTATTTTTATACTTAAGTTTAGTTGCTTAAGTGCCCATAATGCTTTATGTTCTAATTCCACAGGTAAATGACAAGCCTTGCCATATACTAAATTATATGGAGTTGTCCCTAATATTGTTTTATAAGCTATTCTATATGCCCAAAGAGAATCATCTAGCTTATCACACCAGTCTCTCCTAGTGGTGTTTACTACTTTATCTAAGATTCCTTTAATTTGCTTGTTGGCACTTTCAACTTGTCCATTGGTTTGAGGATGGTAAGGGGTAGCTAACCTATGTAACACTCCATATCTTTTCAGTAACTTTTCAAAGTTTTTGTTATAGAAATGAGTTCCCCTATCATTGATAATTGCTCTTGGAATACCAAATCGAGACATTATGTTGGATTTTAAAAATCTCATCACTATTATAGAGTCATTAGTTTTAGTAGGAATTACCTCTATCCACTTGGTTACATATTCCACTGCTAGGAGGATATACACAAAACCATTTGAAGTTGGAAAAGGTCTCATGAAATCTATACCCCAGACATAAAAAACCTCTACTTCTTGGATAGGATTTAATAGCATCATATTTCATTTTGTAATTCTTCCTACTCTTTGGCATTGAACACATTTTTTACAATATTCGTATGCATCTTTAAATAATGTTGGCCAATATAGGCCACTATGAAGCACTTTTAAAGTAGTCTTTTTAGCTCCAAAATGTCCTCTAGCAGGTTGATCATGACAAAATGACAACACTAATTGAGTTTCAGCTTCTGGGATACATCTCCTTACAATTTGGTTACGGCATTGCTTAAACAAGTAAGGATCATCCCAAAAGAAATATTTAACCCTTGAAAAGAACATTTTCTTATCTAAATTGGACCAATCATAAGGTACTAAACCCATAGCCAAATAATTAACTATATCAGCATATCATGGGCACGGATTTAGCATAAACAATTGCTCATCTGGAAATGTATCATCTATTGGTGGATCAGGTAGGAATGAAGCATCTAATCTTGACATGTGATCTGCCACAGTGTTTTCACACCCTTTCTTATCCTTAATTTCCAAGTCAAACTCTTGCAATAGCAAAATCCATCTTATAAGCCTTGGTTTAGCATCCTTTTTAACTAACAAATATTTAAGTGCTGAGTGATCAGTGTAGATGATAGTGTGACTGCCTATTAGATAAGACCTAAACTTTTCTAAGGCAAAAACCACTGCTAGAAATTCTTTTTCAGTTACACTATAATTGATTTGTGTTTCGTTCAATGTCTTACTAGCATAATATATTACTCTTGGTAATTTGTCTAATTTTTGACCTAGAATTGCACCTAATGCATAGTCTAGTGCATCACACATTAATTCAAAAGGTTGAGACCAATCAGGTGCATAGACTATAGGTGAAGTGGTTAGGGCTTCCTTAAGAAAATTAAATGCTTTTGTGCATTCCTCATTAAATTCAAATTGTGCATCCTTAATTAATAATTGAGTTAAAGGTCGAGCAATTTTACTAAAGTTTTTATTTGTATTGATGTTAAATCAGAAGCAATAATGACTGGTAGATTCTCATTGTTCTCTAAAAATACATATTTTAAATTTTTTGGTAGTTTCAGCTCAAGCACTGGGTATTCTGAAGTTAATGATTCTTTATCTTTTTCAAATTGTTCTTCATTTGCATCCATATTCTCAGTTTGCTCAAAGATTTCCTCTTTCAACATTTCTTCATTTGATATTACACATTTTTCAACATGATCTAATTCCTCCACATTTAAGTCCTCATCTATTTTAAAAGTTTCGTTTAGATTAACCTTAAAATGTTTAAATTGAAGATCTTTAAAATTCTTCTTAACCCCACTAAAAATATTCAGTTCTAATTTTTGATCACCCCAAGCTAATTCCATCCAACCATTTCTACAACTTATGAAAGCATTGGTTGTAGTTAAAAATGGTCTTCCCAAAATTATTATAGCTTGATCTTGAGGTATACTTGAAGCTTTTGTTTCCATTATAGTAAAATCAACAGGGTAGACAAACTCCATAACCCTTACCAAAATATTTTCCACTTTTCCTAAAGGTATTCTTATGGATTTATCTACTAGTTGAATCACTATTCTTGTAGGTTTGTGTTTCACCTCGACATTGCACCTTGTAATTCTTTTCTTATATAAATTGTGTATGCGAAATATTTTATTTCACCTCAAGTGCACAGGTTTAGATGTAATTAGTGTGCAAGTACAGGTTTGTCCACGGGGATTAGTTTTTGCTTAGTGTTTAGCTAAATTGGTGAATTGAATTAAGTGAAACAATTGATTAAATATCTTATAAGCAATGTCACTGTTGCCTTGTTCCAATTAACCACTAGGATGGTCTTTAAATACCAATTGTGTTACACTTGCCAGAGGATTTTACTTCCAAATATTTAATTCTTCTTAAGCTTTGACAGTATACCCTTCAGTTTGCATAAAATTTAACATCCTGCACAGAAGAAGCACATAACCCTCGAGATAGCTCATGGGTAAATGTCTCTACCCTCGAACTTACACGTGGGTAATGCAATAATTGTGAGTTTTAGATGTAAAAATAGCATGATTCAAATTGGCTAAAAGTTCTAAGAGTTGAATGATTATATATTTGGTCTTTTTATATATTTCAAAACACAATACACGATACAATGTAAAAAACACAATACAATACAAACAACTTGTAAAAGTAAGAATGCAACATTCAACATTACAGCAAATATAAAAACATATTCTAATTACCGTAACTAAGTTGATAAACTGTGTGATTGTAGATTTGAGTATAGTTGTAAAAACGTAAAGTAAAATAAAGAAAATAAAAATGGAAAGAACACCTAATGCTTCATTGTAATTCCTCCCTTTGAAACTTTCTTAGGCTAGGAACTTCTCTTTGTCTTTACTTCCGGTCCACCCAGTCATCAATCTAGTAGGCCTTCCTTTTGACCTTGCAATGAGATTTTGCAACGTCAATCTGCAATTACACTAAGGAACAAAGGAGGAAGTAGCTGGCGCCGAGAGTCTCTCCTTCAAGGATACACTCAGGTTGAGAAAAGAATAGCAAATACACTACGCGAATAGTTGAAGGAGAGGAGGTCGTCAATCTCCTCTCGGAAGAGATGAGTGGGTGGAGGTTGGAAGATGGAGAAGATGGAAAATGCTCTGTAAATGGTGGATGAAGGAAGAAGAGAGGGAGGGGGGGTTTAGTTTCAAGGCTACGAGACTATTTTATAGATGAGAGGATTGGCAGTTCATGAGCTGGCAGTTAACAAGGGCGTGATGCACGTCTCGACATGTGAGATTAGCCCATGCAATCCACTACTTCAACCTGTCCGTCCACACTCTTCATGGTGGAGCTGTAGCTGAATTAATATATAATTCTACTCTGTCACACAATTCTTACAGTTACTTATCGAATTTCCTTGCAAATACTTAAGAAATACCTTTCGTGAAATGCATCATATTGTAGGAGAAATAATTCATAACATTTAGATCTTAACTGCAATTGCAATTGCTTTAATATCAATGAAATTCATTGCACAGAACAAACAAAGTATAGGTTCGAGGGTAAACCAGTTTACCCTTGCATTTCTTGGGTAAACCCTTAACGCTCGCAGAATGGTCTGAGGGTAAACAGGATAACCCACGGATAAGTCTGTGGGTAAACAGCTTAACCCTCAGACTTGCATTTAAGCATAAATCACAAGTTTTTCTCTGTATATTAATCATTCTATTAGCAACCTAAAGAGTCAAATGTCAATCATTCATTCCTTTCTCAATAGGTAATAAACATAAACATAATTAATGACACAAAATGTAATTTATGCGTGTAACCTCTCTTTCATTCGGCTATCACCCAGAAGCCCGGTGGATGGGCCGAGGTATAGAGAATTGAAAGGTGTTTGTGTGAGCGCATCACCATGTGGGGCGGATGGCTCATTGAACAGAGTTGCCACCTTATTTTTGAGTAGAAAATAAGGAAAATCGGATGGGAAAGTGTCCTTCCACCATCGTAACGATAAAACCACGGGAATTATGTAAAATTGTGTAACATGAGAGAACTAGATATGGGGCTCAGGGTACTATTGGGGAAGGTGTTAGGCACCCCCAGACAGCCCGGGCATTCCCGGCCTCTCTCCGACTCTAAAAACGGAAAACTACGACAGTCAGTTCGGCCATCCATGGCCTCATCTGGAAATCTTTCCTGGGCATCAGAAGGGAAAACCTCATCCCTTCCGGTAAAACGAATGAAGATTGAACAATGCGGGCTTTCACACCGGATCTGGTGGTGAATGGGGGAGAGAAAGATACAAAGGTCACCATTACGGACCTCTCAGCAGAAGAATTGAAGGACGAGTGAGGCAGTCGGCTGGGTCACCGGACAGCCAGTTGAATATACCGGCTGCCGCATCATATGCCCCCCCTCCCTTTGATTGGAGATGAGAACTTACGTTACCACTTGGCCAGGGCTGGTACGGATACATGCCGGTGGCCTTATCCCGGTAGGGCATCTTCACTTCTTTAGAAATCAGGAACCGTTAGGTCGTACGTTTGTATACCTAAACGGCCACCGCCAGCTAAGATGCAAGCTAGAGGTGACATCCCAGAAATCTTTTCGGGGCATCGGGAATATAGAGTTACATTTCCTGGAAAACGGGGATCGGTTATCGATTTGTTATACCGGTTCACCGGCGACAAACCAGCTGGTTCCCCGAACCATCTACCCAAAAATGGGTTTTCGGGGAGCCGGCTACCAGCAATTTGTTCTGGCTTGCCGGCAACAGGCCAGATGGTTCCCCGAACTATTCACCCAAAAATGGGTTTTCGGGGAGCCGATCGCAGACCGTTTGTGCTAGCTTGTCGGCGGCAGGCCGACTGGTTCCCCGAACTATTCACCCAAAAATGGGTTTTCGGGGAGCCGGTCGCTGGTAGGCCGGCTGGTTCCTCGAGCCAACATAGGGTTTTGGGGAGGACCTGGACTTCCTAGGTGACGGGAACCGCCAAGTCATATTTCTTCGTACACCTGATCAACCGCCGTCGGCAAGGATGCATGCCGGAGGCGTCGTCTCGAAAATCTCTCCAGGGCATCGAGAATGTAGACTTACATTTTTTGGGGAACGGGGACCACCTGGTTGTGCCTCTCGTACACCTGGACGGCCGTTGCTGGCAAGGGTGCATGCCGAAGGCGTCATCCCGGAAATCTTTCCGGGGCATCGGGAATGTAGACTTACATTTCCTAGGAAATGAGAACCGTCGGGTTATACTTCTTGTACACCTAGACAGCTACTGCTGGTAAGGGTGCATGCCAAAGGCGTCATCCTGAAAATCTTTCTGGGGCATCGAGAGATAGACTTACGCCTCCCAGAAAATGGGAACCGCTGGGTCGTACTTGTTCATACACCCGAACGGCCGTTGCCGGCGAGGAAACATGCCGGAAGCGTCATCCCGAAAATCTTTTCGGGGCATCGGGAGGGTACACTTACGCCTCCTAGGAAAACAGGAACCGTCGGGTCGTACTTGTTCGTACACCTGAACGGCCGCCGCCAGCGAGGATACATGCCAGAGGCGTCATCCCGGAAACCTTTCCAGGGCATCGGGAGGGTAGACTTACGCCTCCCAGAAAATGGGAACCGTCGGGTTGTACTTTTTCGTACACCCAGACGGCCACCGCCGACAAGGATACATGCCGGAGGCGTCATCTTGAAAATCTTTCTGGGGGATCGGGAGGGTAGACTTACGCCTCCCAAAAAATGAGAACCATCGAGTTGTACTTCTCGTACACCCGGACAGCTGCCGTCAGTAAGGATGCATGCCAGAGGCGTCATCCCGGAAATCTTTCCGGGGCATCGGGAATGTAGACTTACATTTCCTGGGAAACGGGAACCACCGGATCGTACTTGTTCGTGCGCCCGAACGGCCACCGCCGGTAAGGGTGCATGCTAGAGGCGTCATCCTGGAAATCTTTCTGGGGCATCGGGAGGGTAGATTTACGCCTCCCGGAATGCAGTGATCGGATAATAAAGAAAAGCGTAAAACCTTTTGGGAAACTCAGAGTTTCCACGTAAAAAGACTCGACGAGAGGGTCACGACCGAACCGAAATCGACCATGCCGGGTAGATTTACCCGACCGGGAGGACGGCCACCGGTACCTTCTAGCGTATTTCTGAAGGAATGATACCCGGGTCCATCCTTTGACCTTTCCCTTGCATGGGGAAGGTGTTACATGGTTGGGGCTCGGAAAAGACATCGTGAAAACATATGTAAAACGACGAGGATGAAGGGACTTACCTGTAGGGAGTCATCGGTGGGGGTCGGAAGCTCTCTCTCCAATGCGGTGAGAAGGCATCGGGGCTCCGAGCGTCTCTCCTCCTTCAGAACCTCCAGCCGGCATTTCCTCCAAGGGCCAAAAGCGTGCCGAGCGTCTCTCACGTCCGTACGATGGTTTCTCTAAGAGGTGGAAGCTTGGGTTTTTGGGAGGGGGTAGCCTTCTTTTATAAGGTGTTACCTTCCTTCTTTAGGGGGACCCAAAGATGGAAGGCGGCGCTTGTCCCTGTTTAATCACGCGATCCGCGTGATTGACAAATTGTGAGATTTAAGTGATTAAATCTCGTCGTATCTCCTTGATTGATTTGCCTTACCTTTTTGGGTAGTTACCCGGCAACCGCTACATGGCAGGCGGATGTCGGTTAGTTCTATCCGACTACCTCACGAAAGGGGCATACCTTGGCCAAAATGGGTTTTCAGGGAGCTGGCTGCTTCCCCCACCCATTTGCACCAATATGGGTTCTGGGGAATCGGCGACCGGTTCCTTGAACCGACCTGTCGGCGGCTAGCCGGCTGCTTCCCCCACCCATTTGCGCCAATATGGGTTCTGGGTAACTGGCCTACCGACGGCTAGTCAGCTGCTTCCCCCACCCATTTGCGCCAATATGGGTTCTAGGGAGTCAGTTGCTTCCCCGGCTCTTCTGCTCAAGCATGGGGGTCTACAATGCGTCATTAAAGTGGATAATTGTGCATACTACTCAAAAGTATAGTTAACCTTGTAATCATCATAATTCAATGCAAAATGCAAATAAAACTCATTAAAACACATGCATTAATATCAATAAAATGCACACTTTTGAGTTTGAACAAATCCCCCATACTACTAAATAAAACTAACTAAAACTATACTACGCCACTTTCGTAGGGAACACGACTACACTTAGCAAGGGCAGTAAGCCTTTAAACCCCTAGGTTACCCTAGTGGCGGAGTTGTGTCTCCGGAGGGTTTTCAGTGGATACACCCACAAAGTCCAAAGAAATAAAAGAAATAAGATATACAAGAAAGAAAGAAAAGTAGGGAGGCGAGAAACAGAACTGACCCAAGGATCGTTTGAATCACTTGTTGCTAGAACAACTTCAGGGGGATGAGGTGGCTTAGTCTTACAACACTCCCTCTCCTTACCCTTAAATCAAATAGACTCATTTAAAATGTGAACAAGAAGTCACCCTTTCATGAGAACCATCTGTCTTGTGCAGGCAAGAGGAATTCGCACCCTCACTACTCTCAATTAGGAATTAAATCATTACAGCAAGCATACACATCTCACCAACAAAAGAGGGTAATTTGAGATACTCCCATCTTTTCTAAGATATTGGAAAATGCTCTGGCCGGTAGACAAAGGATAAGACAATAATATATGATCACTCAGAATGTTGACTTGTTGATATAATATCATTTCACTTCATTCTCACATCCCAAATGACTTAAAATATTTTCCTTTTTCTACTCATACTGACATTGATCCCTTAAGTTTTCTAATCTTTTCTCTATAAATATTCCTCATTTTCATTCAATATTTTTCAATACTTCTCTTTTCTTTTTTCTTTTTTTTCTTAACAATACAAATAAAGTAAATGACATAGCATTACACTTTTAGAACTAATAAATGACCCATAGTCAATTAAGTTCACCACCTTATATCTCCATAATCTAATTCCCAAATGAACTCCATGGTGCATTAAATCTCAAACCCTTGCTACCTTCCTTCACATCACCTCTAACTTAGAAAAGTTGGGAGATATCTCAATATAATGCTCACCAGAATGGAAAATTTTCATATCATAATTCAATTTTGTGGTGGCACTTGGCATAGGTTATCTCTCCACTCAAACAAGGAAAAGCGAAAGAAATTGAATCCTCTTTAGAAAATTAGGTGAACAAGGCGTTAATTCAAATGAAATAGGAAGACTCAACCCATTGTAAAAGTTAATCTGAAATCTATCTCATATAAGGGCAATAGGTTATTTGGAATTAGCTCTGGAGATTCTCTCTCGGTATAATAGGGTCTTCCCATTAATTCTAATAGCAACACTTGAAACTCATATTCCTCAAGGTTTGTCCTCGAGAAAAACATAAAAATATAAAAGATATAAAAGATGTGAAAAATTTAAAATTTTGAACATTTTTAAACATTTTTAAACTATTTAAACTGATGAAACATAAAGCTAGAACATAAACCTCCCCCCCATACTTAAACTTTGCATTGTCCTCAATGTAAATAGAAAAGTTCAGTATGAATTGAAAAATTTATAACAACTATAAAATAAAGTAAACTTCTCCTTCATATCAAGTATATGAATGTGATGCATGCTAAATAATGCATTGAACTCAGTATGATAAAGCATTTGAAATGCATGAGTAATGCTGTCGAAATTAAATATTTGTGCTACGCATCAATAAGATATGTTGAAGAGGAGTGATATTTTCTTAAAACAAAGAAATAAAAATAGTGCTAAGCTTGTGGACTTGTAATGGCTCACAAGAAAACCAGGCGGTTTATAAATAGACACCACCAAACTGTAGCTTCATTAGCTTAAGTCGAGTGGTATTGCACATCCCCTCCATGAGCTATATGCCCATCAGGTTTGTAAAGATTGGCTTGGAAGAGCACCTTTGTTTCTTAAGTTCAGTGAGTTCGATATTTGGTTCAATTGTGTTTCAATTCTTTTAATAGCTTGATCATGTGCTACAATTTGGGGATTTGATTTTAATGCTGAATCTACTTTTTGTAGTAAGTTTGATATTTGTTTCTCAAAAGTCTGATCATGAATAGATTGATTATGATTTACATTTAAAGAACTATTGTTCATTGCATTTTGTTCAATAAAAGGTTGTCCTACAGATTGAGGTGGTTGTCGGCCTAGATTTTTCCATGAAAAATTAGGATGGTTCCTCCACCTAGGATTATAAGTAGGATTGAAATTTGAGTTGTTACGTTGATTATAGAATAAAACATTAACATCTTCAAAGTCATTTAAGATAGGGCAGTCTTCTACAACATGACCTATGGCAAAACGACTTGTACATTTAGGCATGGTAGGCTCAGTCTTTTGTTTAAGCTGTAATTCATCAATTTTATGTATCAAGCTAGCCATCTTAGCCTCTAAAGCAATATGTGGTTCAACAACATGAACTCCTCTAAGGGTAGGAATTTGTTCCTGACTTACTTCAGCAACACTCTCCCATTGGGCAGTTCTTTTGGCTAGATCTTCTAAAAATTTCCAAGCATTTTCTATTCCTTGGTTCAAGAATCCATTTTGACTCAAAGATTCCAAGAGTGTCTTGGTGTGATAATCAATCCCTTCATAAATAGTTCAGATTTGGGTCACTCTCTCTACTCCATGATGTGGGCATTGAGCTAGGAGATCTCAAAACCTTGCAAAATATTTCCAGAAAGGTTCTCCTAGTTTCTGTCTACAATTTAAAATTTCATTTTTCCTTTTAATTGTGATATGCATTGGATAGTATTTTCCTAAAATTCAGAATAGAATTGATTCTATGTAATAATTGAATTTGGTTGTAAACTGTATAACCATCTTTTTGCACTATCTTTTAAAGTAAAAGGCATATACCTCAGTTTAATTGCGTCAACAATCATGTTTGGTACTTTCATCATATTACAAACTTCATTAAATTCTTTTAGGAACAATAAGCATCTTCTTTTTCAAATCCATGAAATTTTGGTAATTGGTTGATGTAATTAGAATTTAATTCAAATCTATCATTAGGGCATTCAGGTAGTGTGATACAGGAAGGTTCATCCATTAAATTAGGGTAAAACATACTACCTATTGTTTGTTCGATAGGTTGATCATGCTACGGGGCAGCCATAATTGTTCTTGGAGGTGTTCTGACTAACCTATGTGATGAATCCCTAAACCAACCTGACATACAACATTTAAATGTAAAAGAAGGTTTACATGTGTACTGTCATTAGATAAGCTTTAGTTGCCATCTCATGTTATTCGACAGGTACATTTGTTTACAATAATACCACAACTATAGTAAATGATATAACATTTCATATTTCTTAAAAATATGTAACGACACAACTACAATCTTATAGATTTTGAGCACGATACAACAAAGATGTTCTAAAGGAAATAAAAATTGCACATGTGTTCAATAGAGGAAAATTTTGAAATAACCTACGGCTAGGTTTGTGGGTAAACTAGTTTACCCTTGAACTAACACGTGGGTAAATAGGAAATATTACACATAGTGTTGTAGAGTATTTGCATAGGGAATTAACTCGTGAAACCACATTGCAAAAGTAGGCAAAGTTAATTGATGAATAAGTTCAGTGATGTAGCCTCCTTCGAATAGGTGGATCTTGTAATAATAAAGATCATCCCAAGCATAATAGATATGAGTGTCTCCATTGATGAAACAGAAACCCCTAATTTTTCCTACAAAAGGTATGTCAGGAGTTCCCAGATTTTCCAGTTGCAGTTCAATGTAGACTCAACTCCATCCTCAATTTTCAATGTCTTGCACTTTCCAAATTTCGAATTTCATATCATCATCCCACCATCTAATTAGACTTAGCGATTGAGGCTCTCCATTGATTCCTCCCAGTATAGCCAACTCAACTAAATCATAGAATGAACTTGACAGTGCTCCCATAGGGCATGGAACGGGTAAAAGCCTCACTAATTCATCTTCAATATTGATGGCAATGACATTAATCTCATTAATAAATGTAGGGGTATAGTTTGTTACCAAGTAAATAACTCTAATAATCATGTGGTTTTTGTTGTTTGTTGGTCTTCCCGCAAAGTAAACTCTTCTAACAGGTTGCCATTGGCATTTATCAAAATGATAAACCGACAAGTAATGCCAATCAGTCCACATTCGGGGTTCGTCCCAACAAAATAATTTATGCATTATCCTTTTATCAATACCCTTAAATGTCAAGACTGCACCTGAGTCATGCATCACAAGTTTATCTCTATTAGGGTTTGGAATTATTAATTCTACATTCTTCCTGAACTTACTTGAGGGTTGTGTGATAATTCTGAGTTTCAGATATAAAAATAGTATGTTTCGAAATAGCTAAAACTTCTAAGAGTTGAACACTTATATTTTTGGTCTTTTTAGATATTTTAAAGCACAACAAATAACACACTACATGAAACACAATACAGTATGAAAAACTTGTAAAGTAAAAGTGTAACATTCAACATCATAGTAAACCTAAAAACAAAATCTAATTACCATAACTAAGTTGATAAAGTGGGTGTTTGTAGATTTGAGTGTAAAAATAAGGGTAAAGTAAAAATAAAGAAAATGAAAATGGAAAGAACACCTAATGCTTCATTGTAAATTCTTCCTTCCAAACTTGCTAAGGCTGGGAACTTCCCTTTGTCTTTACTTCCGGTTCACCAGGTTGTCAATCTGGCAGACCTTCATTTCGACCTTGTAGTGAGATTTTGGGCATCACTCTGCAATTACACCATGGAACAGAGGAGGAAGCAGCTGGCACCGAGAGTCTCTCCTTCAAGGATACGCTCAGGTTGAGAAAAGAATAACAAATACACTACGCGAATGGTTGGAGAAGAGGAGGTCGTCAATCTCCTTTCGGAAGAGATGAGTGGGTGGAAGATGGAGAAGATGGAGAATGCTCTATAAATGGTGGATGGAGGAAGAAGAGGGGGGGGCTTAGTTTCATGGCTACAGGACTATTTTATAGATGGGAGGAATGGCAGTTCACGAGCTAGCAGTTAACAAGGGCGTGGTGCACGTTTGGACGTGCAATCCACTTCTTTAACCTATCCATCCATGTTCTTCATGGTTGAGCTTCAGCTGAATTAAAATCCTCAATTCTGGTCTTCTACACATTTCCCTGCAATTGCTCATCGAATTCTCTTGCATATACTTAAAGAATACATTTCGTGAAACATATCATATTATAGGAGAAATAATTCATAACATTTAAACCTTAACTATGATTGCAATTGCTATTACATCAATGAAATTCATCACATATAACAAACAGGGTGCAAGCTTGAGGGTAATCCAGTTTACCCTCGCATATGTTCATGGATAAACGACTTAACCCTCAGACTTTGCACTTAGACATAAATCACGATCTTTTCTGTGGATTAATCACTTTATCAGCAATCTAAAGAGTCAAATATCAATCATTAATTCCTTTCTCAATAGGTAATCAACAGAAACATAATTGACGTCTCAAAGCTTAATTCATGCATCATTAAAGTGAATAAACGTGCATAATGCTCAAAAGTACAATTGACCTTGTAATCATCATAATTCAATGCAAAATGCAACTAAAACTCATTAAAACACATGAATTAATATCAATAAAATGCACACTTTTGAGTCTGAACAACAGCCAAATAGGTCATCGGCTACCTTGAGCAAATGCCTCATTTGCCACCTTAGGGCATCTCCCAACAAGCCACAGATGAACGGAGCGGTCGCAGTAATTAAAGTTCTTTTAAGTAATGTCACAATTGCTCTGTTCCAAATAATCGCTAGGATGCTCTTTAAACACTTATTATATTTGCACCTTCCAGAGAATTTTCATTAACTTTAATTTCTTCAACACTTAGAATATTTTGATTTTAAAAGTTAGTCTTTTTGTAAATGATTCAAATTTTGCACTGAAAGACTTTATCGAGTGAGTTCTACTTCCAAATATTTAATTCTTCTTAAGTCTTAAACATTCTACACTTCAGTTCGCATGCAATTAAATATTTAACACTGAAAATGCACTAAACCCGTGAGCTAACTCGTGGGTAAATGTCTCTACCCGTGGACTATCTCGTGGTACGTGTGATAAAAGTGAGTTTCAGATGCTTAAACAGTATGATTCAAATTTGCTAAAACTTCTAAAAGTTGTTCGCTTATATTTTTGTTCTTTTTAATTATCTTAAAACACAACAGACAACATAAAGCATGAAACATAGTACATTACGAAAAACTTGTAGAAATAAAATGCAACATTGAACATTGCATCAAACATAATATGATTCTCTAAATATTGTAATAGAGTTGATAAGGTAGGTGTTTGTAAAATTGAATAAACATATAAAGGAAAGAAAAAAGGAAAAGGAAAGAACACCTAATGCTCCATTGTAATTTCTTCCTTCGAAACTTGCTCAAGCTGAGAACTCTCTTTGTCTTTACTGCCGGTCCACCAGGTCGTCAATCTGGCAAGCCTTCCTTTCGACCTTGAAATGATATTTTGGGTGTCACTCTGTAATTACACCAAGGAACAAAGGAGGAAGTAGGTGGTGCCAAGAGTCTCTCCTTCAAGGATACGCTTAGGTTGAGAAAAGAATAGCAAATACACCAAGGAATTGATTGGAGAAGAGGAGGTCGTCAATCTCCCCTTGAAAGAAGTGAATGGGTGAAGATGGGAGATGGAGAATGTCCTATGAATGATGCTCAGAGGAAAAAAGGAGGGGGGGTTAGTTTCATGGCTACGAGACTGTTTTATAGGTTGAGAGAGTGTTACTTCACAAGCTAGCAATTAGCAAGGACGTGGTACACATCTAGACGTGTGAGATTATTCCATGCAAGCCCACTTCTTTGCCTTGTCTGTCCACATTCTCCATGGTCAAGCATCAGTTAAATTAAATTTCTCAGTTCTACTCTTATACAAATTTTCCTGCAATTGCTCATCAAATTTCCCTACAAATGCTTATTAAGGAATATCTTTCGTGAAGTACATCACATTACAAGAGAAATAATTTGTCATATTTAATCCTTCATTATAATTGTAATTGCTATTACATCAATGAAATTCATCACACAAAATAAATAGGACACAGGCTCGCGGTTTACCCAGTTAACCCATGAGTAAGTTCGTGGTTTAAAGGGTTAACCTATGAACTCTACAACTTAGACATAAATCGCGATTTTTTCTATGAATTAATCAATTTACCAGCAACCTAAAAAGTTGATTATCTATCAATCATTCCCTTTTCAATAAGTAATCACCACAAATATAATTAGTGACTTAAAACTTAATTCATGCATCCTTAAAGTGAATAAACGTGCATAATGCTCAAAAGTATAGTTAACCTTGTAATCATCATTACTCAATGCAAAATGCAACTAAAACTCATTAAAACACATGAATTAATATCTATAAAATGCACACTTTTGAGTCTGAGCAAGTCCCCCATACTTAAGTTTTGCTAGTCCCTTAGCAAAATACTAAAATAAGACTATAAAAACTATTAAAGTAATAAAGACTTCTAAATAAAATTAACTAAAACTATGCTAGGCCACTTTCGTAGGGAACACAACTACACTTAGCAAGTGCAACAAGCCTTTAAACCCCTAGGTTACCCTAGTGGTAGAGTTGTGTCTCTAGAGGGTTTTTAATGGATACACCCACAAAGTCCAAAGAAATAAAAAGAGAGAGCGAAGGGAAACAAAACCAACCAAAGGATCATTTGAATCACCTGTTGCTATAAAAATTTCAAGGGATTGAGGTGGCTCAGTTTTATAACACTCCCTCTCCTTGCCCTGAAATTGAATAAACTCACTTTTAAAATGTGAACAAGGAGTCACCTATTCATGAGAACCATCTATCTTGTGCAAGCAAGAGGAAGTCACACCTTCTCTACTCTTAATCAAGAATTAAATCATTAAAACAGGCACACATCTCACCAACAAAAGAGGGTAATTTAAGATATTCCCTTCCTTTCTGAGATATTGGAAAATGTTGTGCCTAGTAGACAAGGGACAAGACAATTAATACACCACTCAAAATGTTAATTTGTTGATATGATAACATTCCACTTCATTCTCACATCCCAAGTGACCTCGAATATTTCCCTTTTTCTACCCATATTGACATTGATCCCTTGATTTTTTCTTTGATCCTTTTTTTCTCTTCCTTACCTTTTTTTTTCTCTTGATTTTCATTTTCATTTTTTTCCTTTTTTTTTGACATAATAACGCAAAGTAAATGACATAACTAGCATTGCACTTTTAAAAACTAATAAGTAACCCTCAATCGATTAGTTTCAACACCTTATATCTCCATAACCTAATTCCCAAAGGAACTCCACGGTATATTAAAGCTCATACCCTTGCTACCTTCCTTCACATATCCTCTAACTCAGAGAAGTTTGGGAGATACCTTAGGATAATGCTCACCAGAATGGAAAATTTTTCATATCATAATCATTTTTATGGTGGCACTCAACATAGGTTTATCTCTCCATACAAACGGGGTAATGAGAAAGGAAAATAATTTACTTTAGAAAAGCTAGATTAACAAGGCATTAATTCAAATGAAACAGGAAGACTCAACCCATTACACAATTTAATTTGAAATCCATCTCCTCTAAGGGCAATAGGTTACTTGGAATTGGCTCTGGAAAGTCTCCTCTCAAAATAATAGGGTCTTCCCATTAATTCTAATAGCAACAATTGAAACTTACATTCCTCAAATTTTGTTCTCAAATAAAAACATAAAAGATATTAAAGATGTGAAAATCATAAAAAATCACAAATATCAGAAAAAATAAATTTTGTTTTAAAATTTTGAACATTTTAACATACTTAAACTTACATACTTAAACATAAACCTCCCTCTCATACTTTAACATTGCATTGTCCTCAATGTAAATGGAAAAGTTCAGTATAGACAAGAAAATTCATGACACATAAGGAATATAATAAACATCCCCAATATCAATCATGAAAATGTAATGCATGCTGAATAATGCATTGAACTTAACAGGATAAGTCATTTGAAATGCATAAGTAATGCTATAGAAATTGAATACAATTTCTATGCATCAATAAAGAATGATGATAAGGATGTGATATATTTTTTTCTTTTCACAGAAATAGTATAATTGAAATAAAAACAATGCTTATATATATATGTCTATACTTGTGGAGTTCTAATGGCTCACAAGAAAACCAGGTGGTTTATAAATAGACACCACCAAACTACAGCCTTATTGGCTTAAGCTATGTGGTGTTGTTCATCCCTTCCATGAGTTATGTGCCCATCAGGTAAACGGGGATTTTGAACAGATTGACTTGAAAGAGCACCTTTGTTTCTTAGATTAAGTGAATTAGATATTTGGTTCAGTTGTGTCTCGATTCTTTTAATAGCTTGATCATGAGCAGTAATTTGAGAGTTGGACTTTAATATTGTTTCTACTCTTTGCATTAAGTGTGCTAATTGTCTCTCAAAATTAGGATGGTTCCTCCACCTAAGATTGTAAGTAAGGTTGAAATTAGAGTTGTTATGTTGATTATAAAATAAAGCATTAACATCTTCAGATTCATGTAAAATAGGATAGTCTTCTACAACATGACCTATGACAAAGTAACTTGTACATTTAGGCATGTTAGGCATAGTCTTTTGTTTAAGTTGTAATTCATCAATTTTATGTATCAAGCTAGCCATTTTAGCTTCTAACGCAACATATGGTTCAACAATATGTACTCCCCTAGGGACAGAAATTTGTTCTTGACTCACTTCAGTAGCACTTTCCCATTGAGCAGTTCTTTTGACTAAATCTTCTAAGAATTTCCAAGCATTATCTATTCCTTGGTTTAGAAATCCATCTTGACTCAAAGAGTCTAAGAGTGTCTTTGTTTGATAATCGATTCCTTCATAAATAGTTTAGATTTGGGTAACTCTCTCTACTCCATGATGTGAACATTGAGCTGGGAGGTCACGAAATCTTGCAAAATATTTCTAGAAAGGTTCTCTTGGTTTCTGTCTACACTTTAAAATTTCATTCTTCCTTTTAATTGTGACATGCATTGGATAGTATTTTCCTAGAAATTTAGAACAAAATTGATTCCAATTGGTAATAGAATTTGGTTGTAAACTATATAACTATCTTTTTGCAATATCTTTTAAAGCAAAAGGCATATACCTTAGTTTAATTGCATCAACAGACATGTTTGGTACTTTCATCATATTGCAAACTTCATTAAATTCTTTTAAAAACCAATAAGCATCTTTTTCCATGAAATTTTGGTAACTGGTTGATATAATTGGAATTTAATTTGAGTCTATCATTAGCACATTCAGGAAGTGTTATGCAAGAAGGTTTATCCATTAAATTAGGATAAAACATACTACCTATTGTTTGTTCTCTAGGTTGTTGTTGTGGGGCAGCCATAATTGTTCTTCTTGTAAGTGTTCAGACTAACCTATGAGATGAATCCCTTGACCAACCTGACATACAACATTTAAATATAAAAGAAGATTTGCTTGTGTACCATCATTAGGTAAGCTTTGGCTCCCATTCCATGCTATCATGCAACAGGTGCATCTGTTTACAATAGTACCACAACTATAGTAAATGATATAAAATTTCAGACTTGATATAAACTTGCAACAAAGATTCATATAGTTTTGAGCACAATACAATAGAGATGTTCCAAAATAAATAGCAAACATTGTAAGTGTTCAACAAAGGAGATTTCTAACACAATCCATGGACAAGTTCATGGGTAAACTGGTGTACCCTTGAACTAACTCGTGGATAGACAAAAAATGCTATGCACAGAGTTGCAAAGTATTTACATTAAATCATGCAACCACACTATAGAAGCAGGCAAGGTTAATTGATGACTAAGTTCAGTATTGCAGCTTCCATCTAATAGTTGAATCTTGTAATGATAGAGATTACCCCATGCACTATAAATAAGAGTATCTTCATTGATGAAACAGAAAGCTCTAATCTTTCCTTCATATGGCATGTCAAGTTCTCCCAGATCCTTCAGTTGTAATTCTATGTAGACCCAACTCCATTCCCATTTTTCAATGTCCTATACTCTCCAGATTTTAAATTTCATTTCAGCATCCCACCATCGAATTAAACTAAGAGATGTAGGTTCTCCATTAATTCCCTCAAATAAAGCTAACTCAACTAAATCATAGAATGAAATTGCCAGTGCACCCATAGGGTATGGGATAGGTAGGAGTTTCACTGATTCATCTTCAATATTGATGGCAATGATCGTGAGTCCATTAATATATTAAGGTGTACAACTTGTTATGAAGTAAATGATTCCATCAATAATCACATGATTCCTATTATTCATTGGTCTTCCTCCAAAATAGACTTCTTTGACTGGTTGCCATTGATGTTTGTCAAAATGATAAACCAACAAATATTGCTAATTAGTCCAAATTTCAGCTGGTTCTTCCCAACAAAATAATTTGTGCATACTCCTTCTATTAGTACTCTTAAATGTTAGAACTACACCTAAATCAAGTAAGATATGCTAATCTTTATGCGGGTTTGGGAGTATCAGTTCTACATTTGTAATAGGGTTTTTTATCCCAATGTCAGCTCTGTAAGAAAAATGTTCTCCATTAGACCAGTAAATAATTAATCCACCATCACATCCTAAAATATTGTGAACTGTTTCTAGTGATGTGGGTGGAATTCCTACCTCAGAGTCAATTCCATGATAAATATATTTTCCTCGAAGTGCATTATATGAAATCACTCCACCAACTGTATTTCTCATTTTGTATGTTTGGCACGAACAAAAGTAATGCTCTGAAATGGATGCACATTCACTCCTACTTACACAACTTAATTTGCATATTTCTCTCGCTGGCAAATGAGTTAAAACCTTGTGTAAGACATCTATGGGAATCTCCATTGCTCACTAAAGTTCATTTGGCACAAAATAGTACATTTAGTTAGAAAGAGAGTTAACTCAATGTATCTAATATTCATGAAATAAATGTGTAATATTCAAGTATTAATATAATTAAAATGAGTCTACAATAATTTCCTAAAAATTCTACCAGTTAAAGCTCATCCACAAACTTATTTCGTGGTTAGAGATATTTACTCACGAGGTATCTCATGGGTAGACCTATAATCTGGTAATTAGTATCGAATCTCACCATCTGATCACCCGATTACCCAATTAAACCTATAAAAATCATTAATGCCCCTTCATGCATTAGCCCTTGTTTCATGACCTGTTGAGACTATTCACCTTCTTCCACGACGCACGCCATGGCCTCAACTTCCAGTGCTCCTCCTCCTGCTTCATTGTCAACTTTTGCTTGGATAAAGATGTTGAACTTTGAGAAGTTCAAACTAAATGCACAAATGTGGCATGATGAAGGCAAACGAAAGATAAAAGGGGTCATTCAGGAGCAAGAACTGAGAACAATAAAACAAGACATAGTCGAGTGTCTTAGACAAAGTAAGGAAGCTTCTCTTGTTGTTCCAAATTTCCTTAAAGAGAAAATAGCTTCGTATATTGAAAGAGAAACAGGGCAGGAGAGGTTAGCTTGCCTTAGAAATCAGTTAGTTCAAGAATTATTTTGAAAAAGGTGTATATTTTGGTTCCATAAAGAGGTGTTCTACTTAGCCACAAGTGGTTCTATTAAAATTAAAAGTAAAACCTATTTTGCAAGCCTGTGGCAAACAACAACACCTAGGAGGTTTGTGTCTACTGAGGAATGGATGAAGTTGATGCAGTTTGATAACTTTAAACTTGTGGTAGTTGATTGGCATATAGGTAGCCACATCCATAACAAAATGAGGGAAAAGATTTTGAAAGATTTGAAATATCAATTAAACCATTTTGAAACTAAAGTACGGAGGGAATTCACTTACTTTTCCCCTGAGGTAATTCAGGCCATTGATCATCATACTCACCAAGCATGGCTAGATGAGTGTGCAATTAGGCCCAAGAACATTTTGGCACAAAATATAGTCCATACTAGGGCTGAATTGTGGTTCATGAAAACTTTGTATTTTTCTATCACCAAGGAATTAAATGTATCCGATGTTACTAGAGATGTGGTTTTTGCTTGCCTCCCAGAAGATAGGGATGAGAGGGAACAGTATGAATTTTTTATTCAAAGATATCTCTCACTGGGAGTGAATTTTGAAGTTTCAAAAATTGTAGCTCAGTGTGATCTTTATGATTGGAGAAAATGCATGGCTGAGAAGGCCTCTTTTGCAGCTAAGATGGCTGAAGTTGAAGCTCTTTAGAAGGCAGCAAAGGTGACCATTAAAGAGGAGCCTCAAGATTTTGATTTCATGCATGTTAGTGACAATGTAGAAGAAGGAAGACAGAGAAGAAGAAGAAGAAGAAGGAGAAGAAGAAGAAGAAGAAGAAGAAGAAAGAGAACACCACCACCACCACCAACAACAACAACTGCAAGAACAAGAGCAAGAAGTGGAGGACGACCAATAGGAGGGGATGTTTCAATAGCAAGATAGGAGGAAGAGGAGTTTGAAGATAGTGATGATGATATCACCCTTGGTGCATAGGAGGGTGAAAGAGTTACTGATGAGTAGCAACAGCAGGAAGATAGAGAAGATGAAGAAGAAGAAGAAGAAGAAGAAAGAGAAGAAGAAGGAGAAGAAGAAGAAGAAGAAGAAGAAAGAGAACACCACCACCACCACCACCACCACCAACAACTGCAAGAACAAGAGCAAGAATTGGAGGAAGACCAATAGGAGGGGATGTTTCAATAGGAAGATAGGAGGAAGAGGAGTCTGAAGATAGTGATGATGATATCACCCTTGGTGCATATCTTCTTCAGTACAAGAAGACACTTCCTTCTTCCTCAAATGTATCAATCCCAGAAGAGATCCCTCCTGTTGTGGAGGCTGAAAATCAGATGGATTTTCAGGTAACACTTATATTTTAATTCGACTCTAATCTCCACTTTAAATTAATTTGAATGTTCATGTCTCATTTGTGCTTAATTTTAATTTTCAGGAGGAAGGACCTATGGTAGGAGCAATTGTTCCTACAATAGACTTCCATGATTTTGAAGGGGTAGATTAGATCATTCATGAAGCAATACTCTTTGCTTCAAAAGAGGGTTGGGTAACATTTTTAAATTAAACTCCCCTTTCAGTTTTGTTTTGTTTTTTTTTATTATAGTTTTTGCTAAGTAATCATGACTTAGTTTTAACTTTCTTTTTCTTATATGTGTATGTGTATGTTATAGCATGCCCCAATAGAGGAGATTCTCTCCTCTAAGAGAGAAGAGAGGGAAGGAGGGACTACTAACAGTCCTCCTATTCCATGTCAATTAGAGGGGGATTTAGGGCAGCCAAAGTTTACTGCCAAGCAAACAACTGAACCAAGTGGAGTGGAAAATAGAGTTGATATAGAAGAGATTCCACTGATTTCAAATAGAGAAATAGTGGTTTATTCTCCACCCACTAAACAGAGTGCAAGAGCTTTAGAACCTTCAGCACCATCCTCCTTTCAATTTACAGATCCAGCCTAGTAAGAAGAAATAAATTTAGTAATTTTCAGAAATGCTGAGGCTCATAATCGATTCCAACAAATCAAGGGCTTTGATGTCTTATTGAAAGGTGTTTGTGTGAGCGCATCACCAAGTGCGGTTGATGGCTCGTTGAATGGAGTCGCCACCTTATTTTTGGGTAGAAAACAAGGAAAACCGGATGGGAAAGTGTCCTTCCACCATCGAAACGATAAAACCACAGGATTCACGTAAACTCGTGTAACATGAGAGAACTGGATATGGGGCTCAGGGTACTATTGGGGAAGGTGTTAGGCACCCCCAGACAGCACGGGCATTCCCGGCCTCTCTTCGGCTCTAAAATGGAAAATATGATAGTTAATCCGGCCACGTACGGCCTCACCTTGGAAGACTTTCCAGGGTGTTTAGAGGGATAACCGTATTCCTTCCGGTGAAAATAAACGAAAATCAAGTAAACAGATGGGAAATGAACAAAACGGGGATCCATATTGGATCCGGTGGTGAATAGGGGAGAAAAGGATGGGTTTTTGGGGAGCCGGCAGCCGGCTACTTGTACCGGTTGACCGATGGCTGGTCGGCTGCCTTCCCCACCCATTTGCGCAGCCATGGGGTCTTGGGGAAATGGGGGCCGGTGGCTTGCCGGCTGTTTCCCCCCTTTCATACGCACCCATGGGGATTCTGGGAAACGGGGGCCGGTTCCTTGAACCGGATAGCCGAAAGCTTGCCGGCTATTTCCCCCTTCCTTTTGCACCCATGGGGGTTTTGGGGAAGTGGCGACCGGTTCCTTGAACCGGCCTGCCGGCGGCTAGCCGGTTGCTTCCCCCCTTCATACGCACCCATGGGGATTTTGGGGAAACGGGGGCCGATTCCTTGAACCGGCCAGCCGGCGGCTTGCCGGCTGTTTCCCCCTTTCTTTTGCACCCATGGGAGTTTTGGGGAAGCGGTAGCTGGTTCCTTGAACCGGACTGCCGGCAGCTAGCCGGTTGCTTCCCCCCTTCATACGCACCCATGGGGATTTTGGGGAAACGGGGGCCGGTTCCTTCAACCGGCCAACCGGCGGCTTCCCCCATCCCTTTGCACCCATGGGGGTTTTTGAGAAGCGGCAGCCGGTTCCTTGAACTGGCCTGCTGGCGGCTAGCCAGCTGCTCCCCCCCTTCATACGCACCCATGGGGATTTTGGGGAAACGGGGGCCGGTTCCTTGAACCGGCCAGCCGACGGTTTACCGACGGTTTGCCGACTGTTTCCTCCTTTCTTTTGCACCCATGGGGATTTTGGGGAAGCGGCGGCTAGCCGGCTGCTCCCCCCCTTACATAGGCACCCATGGGGATTTTGGGGAAATGGGGGCCGGTTCCTTGAACCGGCTGTTTCCCCCTTTCTTTTGCACCCATGGGGGTTTTGGGGAAGCGGCGGCCAGTTCCTTGAACCAGCCTGCTGACGGCTAGCTGGCTGCTTCCCCATCCCTTTGCACCCATGGGGGTTTTGGGGAAGAACCGGCCACCGGCGGCTAGCCGGTTGCTTCCCCCATCCCTTTGCACCCATGGGGGTTTTGGGGAAGGGCTTACGTTTCTCAGAAAAAAAATGGAAACCATCGGATTGTATGTTTCGTACACCCGAACAGCCACCACCGGCTTCCTTGTTGGCGGCGTCATCTCGGGAATCTTTCCAGGGCATCGAGAGGGTAGACTTACGCCTCCCGGGAAAGAAAAAGGCAATGTCGGGTTGTACGTGTTTGTACACCCGAACGGCCACCACCGGCTTCCTTGCCGGTGGCGTCATCCTGGGAATTTTTCCGGGATCCCGAAAAAGACATGTGGGGATCAGATAAAAACTTGTAAAGCTTGTTTGGAAACTTTTGAGTTTCCACATAAAAAGACCAGATAGAAGGGTCGCGCGTAAACCGAGCACGATCGGGCTGGGTGGATTAACCCGGCCAGGAGGGCGGCCCCCGGTACTTTCGGACGTGTTTCCGAAGGAATGATACCCGGGTCCATCCCTCGGCCGTCCCCTTGCACAGGGAAGGTGTTATGCAGTCGGGGCTCGATAAAACGTAGTAAAAAGCATACGTAAAATGGCGAGGGTGGAAGGGCTTACCTGTAGGGGGGTCGTCGACGGGGATCAGAGGTCCTCGCTCCGGCACGGTGAAAAGGCATCGGGGCCTCGAGTTGCTCTCGTCCTTCGGAACCGGTGGACGGTTGCTTCTCTGGAGGGTGTCAGCCAGGAAATCCCGTCCTTCGAAAACCCTTCGCTCCTCCTTCTTCCAGCCTCCTCTCTCCGGAAATTCAAAGCTCTCTCTTCCTGAATTTTCAGCCTCTCTCTTAGAAAATCTTGCCTGCTCAGTGGTGTAGGGGTTGCCTTCCTTCTTTGGGGGCACCCGAAGATGGAAGGCAGCGTGATTCCGGCAGGATTACGCGGTCTGCGTAATTGGCAGATTTGCAAGATTTACGTGGTTAAATCTCATCGTATTTTCCTGATTGATTCAGCTTGCCTTCTTGGGTAGCCAACCGGCAGCCGCTACGTGGCAAGCGGAAGCCGGCTGGTTCCCCGATCATTCACATGAAGATGTGGTTTTTTGGGGGTCCGGGTGCCGCTTCCTTGAAGCGGCATGCCGGCGGCAAGCCAGCTCCATCCCCCTAATTTTTTACCAAATGTGGATTTTTTGGGTTCGGGTGCCGCTTCCTTGAAGCGGTTTGCCAGCGGCAAGCCAGCTCCATCCCCCTAACTTTTTACCAAATGTGGATTTTTGGGGTCCGGGTGCCGCTTCCTTGAAGCGGCTTGCCGGCGGCAAGCCGGCTCCATCCCCCTAACTTTTTACCAAATGTGTGTTTTTGGGGTCCGGGTGCCACTTCCATCCCCCTAACTTTTTACCAAATGTGGGTTTTTGGGCTCCGAGTGCCACTTCCTTGAAGCGGCTTGCCGGCGGCAAGCCGACTCCATCCCCCTAACCTTTTACCAAATGTGGGTTTTTGGGGTTCGGGTGCCGCTTCCTTGAAGTGGCTTGCCGGCGGCAAGCCGGCTCCACCCCCCCCCTTTAAGCATGGGGTCAACAGAATGCCCCTCCCTAGGCAAGGTTGTATGACTTTTGATGAAGGAAACCGACATCCTAGGGTTGAATGACCCTCCATGCGTAGACAGTAGGTTCTGTGGGATTTCACGCTTTCGTGAATTATCTATTGTAGGTCGGACAATAGAATCGGGCTTACACCCTCGGTCACTTGACCAGGGGATGCCGTGTTGCTAGCCGGTTGGTTGTGCAGCAGCCACCTTGTGGGTGCCGGTGACCGGGTAACAAGGTGGAAAGTGTTCGTGTGTCATGCCTGAAGGTTGGGCCGTATCTCTCCACGTCTTAGATCATGAACGGCTGACCATGCGGCAACCACCTCGTGGGAGCCGACCACCAGGATGTGATGTGAAGGCTTCACGTGTTTCTTTTCTAAAAGTTGTTGTGAATAGTCACATCATGCTTTTTGTGACGTTACTTTTCGTCCAGTTGGTTACATGGTTGCCGCCTTACACGAGGCGGCAACCGGCTGAGGATGTGGTACATTGCTCTTTACAAGCTGCCACTGTCATAGCGGTCATGTTGTACCTTTACGATTTTACTTTCGAGCCGGCTATTAACGCGGTTGCCGCCTAGCAGGAGGTGGCAATCGGCTGGTGATATATTTGAAAAAGTTGCAACGGACGCAGTGAATGGTCACGTCGTACTTTTGTGATTTTACCTTCAAACCAGTTGTTCACACTGTTGCCGCCTAGCAGGAGGCGGCAACCGGCTAGTGACAATTAAAAAAAGCTACAACGGACACAATGAATCTGTCCCATCGTACTTTTGTGATTTTACCTTCGAGCCGGCTATTCACACGGTTGCCGCCTAACAGGAGGCGACAACCGGCTAGTGACAATTGAAAAAAAGCTGCAACGGACACAGTGAATGGTCACGTCGTACTTTTGTGATTTTACCTTCGAGCCGGCTGTTCACGCGGTTTTCGCCTAGTAAGAGGTGGCAACTGGACGAAGGCCTCGCATGCTTATGTACTTTTCTTGATTTTCGTTTGTCTATTTCGGTTTCCGTGCAACTTTCTCGGTTACCATGCCTTGACCGTACCTTTTAAAAGTTGTCAGGAATCGTTTCAGCTTTCTTGATTTTTGTGCAACCGGTTTTTGAACCAGTTGCCGCTTCCAAACACGCGGAATCTGGGTAACTCATTTTCCTATAAATAGAGGGGAGGTCGTTGGAGATTTTCTCATCCCTCCCTCTCGTTTTCACTTCTCCCTTGAGCTTTCGTTTGGATTTCCTTCCATCTCTCCTTAATTTCTTCCCTTGAGTTTTAATCACCATGCCTCGCACAAAAAATGTTACGGGGCACGTCTGATAATCCGCTTCTAGGTCTGCGCGACGATGGTTCGATCTTCTTCTGACGACTTTGAGGAACATGCCAGCGGGGGAGCTCAACTCTCCTAACTGGGCTGAGTCGGCCCACTTGGCTGTTTTCTTTGAATTAACTGGTAATGGTTGCGACGCCACTTCGGCCGAGGCCATGTCTCACTAGTGGTTGGGAGAACGGCGATGGAGCTCTGGTGCTTCTAGCTCATGTGTGCCAATGGAAGGCGAGGCTTCTGCAGAGACTCCCCTTTTGCGTTGCAAGGCCACCGTGGACTGGCAACAGTGTCTCGCCGGAACTCCATCAGGGCCGTTCGAGATTTTTGATGATGTGGCGTCAGAGGCGAGATCGGTTCAGCTGGCACTCCCTTGGTATTGAACTCCGACGGGTTTCGAGGAAGAGGCGGCTAACAGCGTGGCTCCCCCAGAAACTGATCAGGATTTGGCATCCCCCGTTGACGACTGCTTGGCCGTCGAGACGGCGTTACATGGGAGGCCGTCGAGACGGCGTTACATCGGAGGCCGGCCAAGTTCGACCGATTGCCAGAGGTGGAGCAGCTATTTGCAAAGCAAGGCTTGCTTCCTTTCGTCTGAGACTTCCACCAGGTCGAGACCGTCCCCAGCTTGGTGGTCAAGATGTACTCCAACCTATCAGAGGTGGAGTCGTGACTTTATCTGAGCCTTCAGTCGGGATCGATAGAATTCTCCGACGCGCTTTTGTTCGAGGTGATGGGACTCCGCTTCACCGATATGGACATTTTCTCCCCCTTATCGAACCTTCCTTGGAGCATCAGCGACATCAATGTGGCAGTTGCCGCAAATGCCGATTTTGACCAACGGATCGTTAAGGCTCAGGACCTGAACCCGGTCGCCCACCTCGTCTCCTTTGTCCTTAACAACACAATCCTCCCGAAAGGGGGGCATTGGGACGAATTTAGCGTGGTGACTTACCTCGCGACTTTCGCGGTGGTAACGGGTTGCCAGGTGAACTGGGCGGTGGCGGTTCGGTGCCAGATGAGTGGCGTGATTCTCCCGGTCTGACGGCCTCCCAGCCAGTTGCTCTTTGGGGAGGCGATGGTGGAGCTGGCCCACTTCCTCCGCATCTAAACCGGAGGCCGGTAGAGGGTTCCGCTCCAAACCCGGCCCATTACATCAGTTGACTTGGGTCGGTATGAGAGGCTCGCCTCTTAGCGGTCCAGCTCGTCATCTGGTGGGCGGTCAACCGGGCACCGTCCTCCTGCTCCTGCTTCTACTTCACGGTCTACCGGTGGAGCTTCTCAAAACCCAGATTATGCCGAGGATTTGCGTGCGTCGCTGGACCGTCTCTATGCTCGGGACGAAGTGATCATCCGACTGTTGAGCAGAGAAGATCGGTTGATCCGGCTAGTCGACCGGATAGAGCGGCGGTAGCGGGCTCGTGACCTGTGGAGACAGGAGTGCCAGAGAACTGACCCTCGAAGATTTGAGCCTCGGAGGTTTGAACCCTTAGAGTCTTCTGAGGAGGAGTAGTCTATTTGTACCTCGCCCTTTTTAAATGATGAATAATATCTTGACTTTAATGGAAACTTCTCCATAACTTTCTTCTCGAGTGTTCTTGTGAGTTTGTCAGCGAGATTCAGAGTAACGACTCTAAGACCACGTTCATGCCATGTTGAGAATTTTGGGGGAAGCCGGTAGCCAGGTTATCTTACCGGCTTGCCAGACCAGCGGTTGGTCAGCTTCCTTCTTGACTTATTTGTGCAGCCATGGGGTTTTGGGGAAACAGGGGCCGGTTGCTTGAACCAGCCAGCCAGCGGCTTGCCGGCTATTTCCCCCTTCCATGTGCGGCCATGCGCGTTTTGGGGAAACGGGGGCCGGTTACTTGAACCGGCCAGCCGGTGGCTTGCCGGCTGTTTCCCCCTTTCATGTGCACCCATGGGGGTTTTGGGGAAACGGGGGCCGGTTCCTTGAACCGGCTGTTTCCCCCTTCCATGTGCACCCATGGGGGGTTTTGGGGAAACGGGGGCCGGTGGCTTGCCGGCTGTTTCCCCCTTCCATGTGCACCCATGGGGGTTTTGGGGAAACGGGGGTCGGTTCCTTGAACCGGCCAGCCGGTGGCTTGCCGGCTATTTCCCCCTTCCATGTGCACCCAAGGGGATTTTGAGGGTGTCGGCAACCGGGTTTCCTTACCGGTTTGCCGGTGGTGGGCCGGTTACACACTCGACCCATATGTCTAAGTATGTTGAGGAGTCGATTGTACCTGGGTATTGGTGTCGGTGGCCAGTCGTTTTACTAGGCAACCGGCTGATTTTTCTGCACATCGTCTCATCTTGCGCAGATTGTGGTCTAGGCATCCAATGGTCCGAGCTGGCGTGCATGGGCGAGCTTTCCTCCCCTTCGCCTGGGACAGTTGACATTATGACTTGGATTTTGTTGAGGAGTCGAACATCCTTGGGTAATGGTGATGGTGGCCGGCTGATCTTACCTGGCAACCGGTTATTTCGCCTGTACGCTTGATTATACGTTAGTTCCAAAGGTGGGGAAGGAGTGTTGTCCCTTCCCCTCATACATGAATATCTGTGTCTTGTTGTGTAGAAAGGTCGGGACGTTTTCTGGTGACCCTTTTTCTGGCATTTTGTTTTGTTGTTTCTATATAGGGGTTTTCAAGCGGGTGCCCGTGACGGAGTTTGCGCAAGGTAGCTGTTCCGACCCAATCGTGCTATCTGCACCTGCAGGGGAATGAAAGGTGGCTCACCTCATGTCAAGAGATAACTGCTTGGACATTCACAAATGTGAGTTTGGAAACGTAGTTCCCTTGTCCAGCAGAAGCGACCCTTAGGCGACAAAGACGGGTCGAGAGGAGAGATCCGAGAGCTGTCCTTCTGCCCATAGTCATGCTGATTCATCCTCACTAGTTCACTCTGGGGTTGTAGAAATGGTGGATAGAATCATGCGGGTTCCGGAAATGTGGGCATCGGAACCTGGGGGTGGAAGCGACTTTCAGCAGGATGCGAAGCCCAATGTTGATGACTTAGTTGGGATGTCAAGCCCTAGGATAAAAGAAAAAGAGAGAAGTGGGTGTCGGCAAATGGGTTTCGGCACCCGGTTGTATTGGCGCACTTTGATGGGTTGCCAAGCCCTGAAAGAAGGGAATACTTGGTCAATCGCGACAAGCCGGGTATTGGACTGCCAACAGACGACGGAATCCTAAGATCTACCCTTCCCTTACATAGGAGTGCATATGCTTTCAGGACTTAGCAACAAGTAACTTTTCCTTTTCTTTTCTTTTTTTCTTTTTTTTTTCTTTTCCTTTTTCTCTTTTTTTTTTTTTTTTTTTTTCTTTCCCTTCTCTTTTCCATTTTGTTTTTTTCTTTTTCCTTTCTCTTTTTTTTTTGTTGAAGAAGTATTCTAGCCACTGACTTTTCTTCTTCTCCTTTTTTTTTTTTGTTCTTCTCTATTACAAAATAGAAGATAAGAAAACTGAATAAAAGAATGCTACTAGCCCTCCCCAAATGCTGTTGGCAAGTAAAATAACCCGACGTTGTCGCGACTGGTGTACCAAGAGGGGATACCTTACCTAGAGGGAGCCGAAGTTTGTGATCTCCCTCATTATCGGGTGGCACTTGGGCTAGGTAAAGAATGGGAGGTTGGATACTCATTCGAGGGGAGGAGTGATCTCCCGTCATTATCTTGTAACCACTCAGAATCAGCAAAAATCATGGGGATAAGGATGAACCTGGATTACTCACC